>BQNB010117584.1:3136-21146 GCA_026074375.1 Tanacetum coccineum
ACACTCCGGTGCAAGTATCAAGTGATCACAAACGAAAGTTTGACGACCTAAGAAGTTTCAACAACAACAACAACTACCGTAACACCAACACCAACAACCGCTACAATAATCACCAACCACAACAGAAGAGAAGACAGGAAAGCTTCAGGTCTTATGTTGTCGCTCCAACTAAAATGATAACCATACCTTGTGTAAGAAATGCACTCTGCAACACACAGGACCTTGCACTGTTAAGTGTAATACTTGTAACAGGATAGGCAATCTGACCAAGAACTGCAGAAACAAAGGGCCAACCACTGGAAGTAATCTGCTACCAGTAACAGTTACTTGTCATGCCTGTGGAGAGAAAGGGCATTATGCAAATCAGTGCTAAAAGACCACCAACAACAATGCCCAGGGAAGAGCCTACATGTTGAAGGATAGGAAGGCTCATCAAGACCCGAACGTAGTCATAGGTATGTTCCTTCTAAAATAACATCTAGCTAGAGTATTATTTGATTCTAGAGCCGATAAAATCTTCGTATCCATATCTCTTGCCTCTATGCTAAATATCCCACCTATTACAATATATACCTTTTACGATATCGAAATGGCTGACAGAAACTTAGTAAGCACAAACACCGTTATTCAGGGTGCAACTCTGACTTTGTTAAACCAACCTTTCGAAATTGATCTTATGCCGATCAAAGTCGGTAGTTTCGACGTCGTCATTGGTATGGATTGGTTATCCAAGTATCATGCTAGAATTATTTGTGACGAGAAGGTCATCCACATCCCAATCAACGGTGAAACTTTGATCATCCGAGGTGACCAAAGTAAAACCCGACTAAGTCTCATATCCTGTATAAAAACCGAAAGATATATATCCCGAGGTTGTCAAGTTTTCGTAATCCAAGTAATGGAAAAGAAGTCAGACGAGAAACGACTAGAAGATATCCCGGTAGTCAGAGAATTTCCAGAAGTTTTTCCTGAAGATCTACCTGGCCTTCCTCCTGTTCGCCAAGTAGAATTCCAAATCGATTTAATTCCAGGAGCGACACCTGTAGCCTGAGCACCCTATAGATTAGCTCCTTCAGAAATGCAGGAACTATCTAAGCAACTTCAAGAGTTAGCAGACCGAGGTTTTATCCGACCAAGTACTTCACCCTGGGGAGCTCCTGTAATATTTGTAAAAAAGAAAGACGGATCTTTCAGGATGTGCTTCGATTACCGGGAGTTGATTAAACTTACCGTAAAGAATCGTTACCCATTACCCAGGATTGATGACTTATTTGACCAACTTTAAGGTTCGAGTGTCTACTCTTACTCAAAATATTGACTTAAGATTAGGCAATCACCAAACTGATAGTCAGGATAAAGATACTCCCAAGACTGCTTTCAGAATGCGGTACAAACACTACGACTTCCAAGTGATGCCATTTGGTTTAACTAACGCGCCTGCTATGTTCATGGACCTCATGAACCGTGTATTTAAACCATACTTGGATAAATTTATGATAGTATTCATCGATGATATTCTTATCTACTCCCATAACAAAGAAGAACACACAAATCACCTGAGAATAATCTTGGAATTACTCAAAAAGGAGAAATTATATGCCAAGTTTTCCAAATGTGATTTCTGGATTAGTATCGTGTAATTTCACGAGCACGTGATTGACAGCCAAGGAATTCACGTTGACCCCACCAAGATTGAAAAAGTCAAGGATTGGGCATCTATCTCCACCACACAACCCGTCAGAAGTACATAAATTATTAGGACTCGCCGGCTACTATCGAAGATTTATCGAAGGTTTTTCGAAGATTGCAAAGCCTTTGATTGAATTAACCCAGAAAAACAAGAAGTATATCTAGGGAGAAAACCAAGAGTCAACTTTCCAACTACTAAAATAAAAATTATGTGAAGCTCCAATCTTAGCATTACCAGAAGGAAACGATGACTTTGTCATTTACTGTGATGCATCACATCAAGGTTTGGGAGCAGTGTTAATGCAAAGAGAAAAAGTTATTGCATATGCATCCCGACAACTCAAGCCTCATGAAGAGAACTATACCACACGCGACCTCGAATTAGGAGTAGTAGTGTTCACTCTTAAAATTTAGAGACACTATCTATATGGCACAAAGTGTACGGTGTTCACTCATCATAAAAGTCTTCAACATATCCTTAATCAGAAAGAGTTGAACATGAGACAACATCATTGGCTAGAATTGCTCACAGATTACGATTGTGAGATTCGTTACCATCCTAGAAAGGAAAATGTTGTAGCAGATGCCTTAAGCCAGAAGGAATGAATCAAACCACTCCGAGTTAGAGCATTAGTCATGACCCTTTACCTAAAATTACCATCACAAATCCTCGAAGACCAAACTGAGGCAATCAAAGAAGAGAACATCGAAGTTAAGAATTTATGAGGAATGGACAAAGCATTTGAAGTACGTCTTGATGGAACCCGATGTATCAAGAATCGAAGTTGGTTACCACTTTTTGGTAATTTGAGGGACTTAATCATATATCTCTTGAATCCAATAAAAAAATGAATAAAAATTTGCAAAGTATTCCATCCAACCCAGGTCTGACAAGATATATCAGGATCTAAAGAAACTCTATTGGTGGCCTAACATGAAGGCAATCATCGCTGAGTATGTTGGCAAGTGTTTAACATGCTCTAGAGTTACAGCAGAATGTTAGAAGCCATATGGCTTACTAATACAACCAAAGATTCCTACATGGAAATGGGAAAGAATAACGACGGACTTCATTACAAAACTACCCAAAACATTAAGCGGACATGACACAATTTGGGTCATTGTAGACCGCCTTACCAAATCAGCATATTTCATCCCCACCAAAGCAACAGATAGTATGAAAACCCTTATAAAGGTAGTAATAAAAGGAGATAGTCCACGGCATGGATTGCCGATATCTATCATATTCGGAATCGTGATAATCTTTCACACTAGATTCCTACAATCAATGCAGAAAGCCTATGGTACTCAATTAGACATGAGTACACAAGCATATCATCCCCAAGACTGATGGACAAATGAGAGAAACCATCCAAACTACTCAAAGACATGCTTCGCCTGTGTCGATAGAATTTTGAAAAAGGATAGGGAATACACTTTTACCATGGTAGAATTTTTTCTTTACCAATAACAGTTACATTCCATTATTTAAGGCAACAACACCGTTTGAGGCACATTATGGTCGAAAGTGTCGATCATATGTCTGCTGGGCCAAAGTTAGAGATGTCCAACTCACAGGACCAGAGATAATCCATGAAACCACTAAAAAGATAGTACAAATCCGACAACGCTTGCAAGCTGTAAGAGATCGGCAAAGGAGTTACGCCAATGTATGGCGAAAGTCTTTAGAATTCCAAGTTGGAGATCATGTCATGTAAAAAGTGTCACCTCGAAAGTGTCATCCCGATTCAGAAAGCGAGGAAAGCTTAACCCCCGGTACATTGGACCATTTAAGATCCTTAAAAGGGTCGACCCAGTGGCATACAAACTTGAGCTTCCTGAAGAAATCAGTAATGTCCATAGTACTTTCCATGTTTCTAATTTAAACAAATGTCTATCTGACGAATCCTTGGTCATTCTAAGAATAAAGAGCTTTGGCTTGATGACAAACTTAATTTTGTGGAAGAACCAATAGAGATTATGGATCAAGAAGTCAAGCAACTGAAACAAAGTAGTATTCCTATAGTCAAAGTAATATGGAACTCTAAAAGAGGACTAAAATTTATGTGGGAACGCGAAGATCAATTTCGTGCCAAGTATCCACATCTGTTTTCAAACATCACTCTAACATCCAACTAAATCTCAGGACGAGATTTCTTTAAGGTTGGGAGACTATAACAACTCACAATTTTCCTCTATGTAATTATCCATCTATTAAAGTAGATGCAATTTTCCTTAGTGTAATTTCCATCTATTAAACTAGATGCAACCATTGTCATTGAAAGATTTTTGCTTTATTCCATCCATAATGTAACGTAACTTGCATTACAAAAGTAAACGTGCTCACGCAACCACCAATACCAATTCCATCAACGTTTATGTCAAGTAAACATTCTAATATGTCAAGTAATATGTTCTAAAATCCATACGTTATCTATTTAACATACTTTCCATAACTTTATATCAAAATGGATTTTAAACGTTAAACGTTTACAACAAAACCCTAACTATATGTAATGTTTACACACAAAACAAATGTACAAACCTATGAGGCATACGTACAAGTTACCAATGCATAATATCCGAATATAATTCCCTCCTAAACCCTAGTACAACTCCTTTAAAGCTCTAGGTACAAGTCAATTAAGCACAAGATTTAAATGAGCCATTTTCCCTCTAATTTCTAAGACATTTCATACCACCTTTATATCATGGATTACAACACTCCAATGCACTACATTTAAACTACTTATTAACTATGTTCTAACCCTAGCTCGTCCTAACCCTAACCCGAAAACCCTAAACAACTCGACACCAATTAAACTAGTTCAAACCAAGTTCTAACCAAGCAACCACCCTCCATCAAGATGCACCACCTAGCCTAGCACCTTGTCACCACCTTGCTAGCCTCCTTTACCTACTTGTCACCTCCTTGTCATCAACTTGCACCTTGTTCCTAAAGAAAACCCTACTCGTCACCTCCTTGGTAAACCACACCCTCTCTACCTCCTAACACCATGCTAATTTATGTTCATAGCTTTCCTTAGTCACCATGGCTAACCCTTGGCCACCACATAGCGAGCCGCGCGAGAGGCCACTACTACCACATAAACTTGGCCGCACCAACTTCTTCCTTTACCCTATATATACATGCATACATGCACATATTCTTAATTCACCATCCAAACTCAAAACTACCTTAAAACTATGCTCTAGCCATGTCCTAGAAGAGAAGTAAGGAAGATTAAGCTAAGTAGAAGCCATATAAGAAAAGAAAAGAGGTCCTTGATTCATCTCCTAAAGATTTCGGATCATACTCACCCATTTTGAATCATTTCACCATCTTTGATCCATTTCGTGTACTAGTAAGCTTTTCTACTCGTTTAATAAGCTCTTGTTATGTTTAAGATCATGTATACACTTTGTTTTAATCATTTGATCAAACAAAACCATGTTGAAAACTCCTAAACCCTAAGCAACACGCTTGTTTTTCCTAAACCAAACGCGCCTTTAAAAACCCTAAAACCCTTTTCATAAACCCTAATAAGCTAAAAGCCATAAGCTGATTTTATAAGCTATTATAATAAGTTAACTTATCACTTTTATAATCATTAAAACTAATCCTAAAAGCCCTAACCCATCGGGTTATTGTTTCTAAACCAAACGTGCCCATTTTAGATTTTTAAGCCCATAAGATCTTTTCATAAGCTACAAGCTCATAAAACTTACTTATTTTAGCTTGTTTTAATAAGCTATAAGCTGCAAAATACTTTCAAGATTTAAAATACAATTATTATGGATTTTGGACTTAAATTGCAAAACGAATCATGCATAAGGGTATATATTGTAAAATTTTCAAACTTATAAACTAGAAGGGCTGAAATTGTAATTACTCTAAAGTTAAACTATAAGGGGCTATTTTGCCATATTTCAAGGTTAAGGGTTTAAATATTTAAAGATATAAAGTAAAAGGTTAAATTTGTAAATTAATATATACCAACGGTATATATTGTCATTTTTGAATTCTCGAGGGTATAAAATGTAATATTTTTATATTTAATTATAAAAATATAATTAAATATTATAAGACTCGATTTTATTAAAGCCCGACACATTTGTCGTTATCATTCATCGATCGAAACACTATAAAATAATTATGTTATATATTTAACATAATTTATCATCCACTAGCTTTTGAAGAAACTTAAAAAGATAAAATCCTATCATTTAAAACTATATATGTATCACGATACTAGGAAATTTCATGTGAGGGATTACATTGGTTAGACGTTTTTTGACTGAGTGCTGGATTTACAATTTAAAGTGTCCTAGCTCCTCAAACGTTTACTACATGACCTCTTGATTTTGATAGCCCGAACAGTGATACGATGATTTCACAAGTTAATGAAGCAAATTAATATTTACGTTAAACTTTATGAAATAAAGTTTTGAAATATAAACAATCGAACTAAGACTTGACATATTACCCAGGTTGCGTGACGAGGCTGTTTACTTCTATTTGAATTAAATTTCAAATCAATCAACTACCCTATTAAGGTGAGCTCATAGTCCTACCTTTACATGTTTTCTAAACTCCGTGGGGGAGATACATGCTATAAACGAAGAATACAAGTATTTTCCAACTGTATGCTATCCTGATATATTATTGCCTAAGTTTATCTTCACTGCCAATATTATTTAATCATGAACCATTAATCACTTGCGAGTGGAAACGTTTGTGATATGTGGCGAATATTTGTGGATAAATCAATCGGGATTACTAATCCTGTTTGTGTTTTCCTCTGTACATGATTAATCAAACCACTATCTTTGAGAATAATGGGTAACTTTGGCAACTTACCTTTCCAAGAGGACATTTGTTCCTCAATAATGTCACTGAGGTGATTTCCATGTTAACGTGTTGGTGTCATAAGCTTAGGGCAATAATACTGTTTTCCATGATAATTGTAATTGTACAATTATTACCACTTATGATGACTTGTATTTAACCATTTCATTACAAACCTATGAATTTCACTCAACCTTTGTGTTGAACTTTTTAGCATGTTTATCTCAGTTAATTGAGCAACCTATAACACGGAGTGACATTGGACTTGAGGATGTCCCAACTTGTTATCATTCAAACTTTATGTTTTCATATATATGTTGGGACCTCCTTTTTTATAACTATGAAATAATATTGAATGATAACTAAATTTTACAAAATGTCTATTTTGAGTCGTTATCTATGATTATGACTGTTGATTCATAAAGTAATACCCCAAATTAGTTTATGCTACTATATATCAAATAAGGGGGTGTTACATGTTAACTCCTACGAGCAGTGAATCATTGGAAGTTTTAGATACATTCTCAAACCCAGTTTGAGCAATAGTATCTCCCATGGTTTCTTGGCGCTTGGGACCACTACCTGAACTAGTTCCTAAGGAACTTGGTTCATTAAGTGTTGCCTTGGATTGGGTCTTATTGATGTTACCCCTATCTTGCTCTGCATCTAAGCTATTAGCAGTAGTAGCAGACCTTTCCAAACTGTCATCCATCTCCTCATAGATAGCCTCATCTGCAACATTGTCTATAGGACCACTAGGCAGAGTAAACCTTAGTGTCCTGTTCTCATATGGCTTTCTAGTATTGTTCTTTTGAGGATGAGAGTTGATGGTTGTAATAATAGTGGGTGAGTGTATGTGAACCAAGTAGGAATTGTGAACTTCACCTATTCTTTTGAGCTTGTACCATCATTGTTGGAAATAAGGGTGTTTCTCTTCCAGAAAAGCCTTTCCCTACCCTTCTCATGTTTCCAAAAATCTTCTTAGTGTGAGAGGGTGTAACATAAATCCTTTTATAATTTGACATTCCTTCCAGTTGTTTCTCCAAAAACACTTGTACAAATCTTAGATACATCAAGAATTTACTAGACACATTCTCTAAGTTCTTCACCATACTTTCAAAAATGTATTTTGAAAATTTGAACTTCTGGTTTGTAGCTAAACAGATAATTACAAAAGCCATAGTGCTACTAAATTCATTCCATGCAGTAGTCTTAGCACTTAGGCATTGCAAAATGGTATGAATAAGGAATTTCCATTGAGGAGAAAAGAATGCCTTATAGAATGTAAGCTTTTGTGAAAGTTTTTCATACCCCATCCTTGTAAGTTCTTAAAAAATGGTAGCATTTGGCAAGCAATCCATACCTTCCTCATCATTCAGTTGAAAGTCGCATCGATGCTTCAGTAACGATTATCTTCTTCCCATCCACTAGGGCTTGTAACTGTACTTCCCCATTGACAGTTTTCACCTTGATAGTAGCCTAGAATTGTTCAATGTATGAAGTATAGATAATGGGATTGATCATTAGTGCATACCTTATAGGGTTTGCATTTAGAAAATCCTCTATCTGCTCAAACCCTTCACTTTTAGCGGGTTTAGACAAAAACGCGACCAAATTATGAGTATCAACAAACTGTAGGGTCGTCATTGTGTTGGGTTTTGATGATGAATGATGAAATTGAGTTAGGGTTTGTGATTAGAGAGTATATGATTGAATGAAATCGATTAAATGAGTGAATGAAACCCTTAATCGAAGTATTTATGAAAATACCCTCAATAGCATTAACGTTCACCAACAGTTGTAAGTTATGCCTAGCAGCATTAACTTTCAACAGCAATAGTAAGTTTATGCCTAGCAGCATTAACTTTCAACAGCAGTAGTAAGTTATGCCTAACAGCATTAACTTTCAACAGTAGTAGTAAGTTATGCCTAGCAGCATTAACTTTGAGTTACTAGCATTAACTCCAATTTCAGTCCAAACACTCTTTGTTTTTAATATATTCAACTCTCTTTCTGTTTTTCAACTCACAACTTCTCTCAATTCTTTTTCTCACCAAATCACTCTGTTTGTTTTTTTTATTTCACATAACTCTCTTTCTGTTTTTCAACTCACAAATTCTCTCAATTCTTTTACTTACCAAATCACTCTTTCTGTTTTTACACATCTCTCTTTCTGTTTTTATTCTCACCAACTCTCTCAATTCTTTTTCTCACAATTTTCCCAATGTTAATTATACCAGTAGTATTAAGTATAACTAACAGTATTAACTTAGTAGTATTAAGTATAACTAGTAGCACTAATTATACTTAACAACAAAAACTTTTAATGGCATGAATAACAGTACTAATTCATACAAAACTCTATAAAAACATAAAGACATAAAAGATTTTAAGGATTTAGCATTCCAATACTAGCAATCAAATATTGGAACCTACTTACATCAAAAGCTTTTGTAAGTAGATCTGCAACATTCTTATCTGTATGGATTTTAACCATGTGAATCAACTTCTTTTCATTGCAATCCCTAATAAAGTGATGTCTAATCTTTATATGCTTTGTTTTTTTAATGAAAAATAGGATTTTTAATTATGCAAATAGTACTGTTATTATCAATAAAGATTTTAGTATGCAATAATTTGTACCTATAATCAAGTAATTGACTCTGAATCCAAAGCACTTGTCCACATCAACCTAAAGCAGCTACATATTCAGCCTCTGTTGTGGAATTAGCAACCACAGTCTGCTTCTTGCACTGCCATGAAATCAATCTACATCCAAGGAATTGACAACCTCCTGCTGTAAACTTACTATCTAAGCTTGCTCTAGTATAATCACTATCAGTGTATGCTACCAAATCAAAAGGAGAATATTTTGGTTACAAAAGACCCAATTTTGGTTGACCTTTTAAGTACCTAAAGATCCTTTTTACACATGAAATGTGAAACCTTGGTTTTTGACTGGTACTTGCACAGGAACATACTGCAAACATAACATCAGGTCTTGAAGAAGTAAGATACATCAATGAACCAATCATTGATCTATATAAATGAACATCCACTTCTTTACCATCTTCATCCTTAAGCAAAAGATTTTGAGTTTCCATTGGTGTGCTTGCTGTCTTGACATTAGTAAAACCAAATTTCGTCAAAATCTCAGTCACATACTTGTCTTGACTGATAAAAATCCCATCATCCTTCTGCTTTACTTGCTGTCCTAAGAAGAATGTGAGTTTACCCAGAAAACTTATCTGAAACTTCTTATGCATCATCTTCTCAAACTCAATGCATAAAGACTTCTCTGTAGAGCCAAAAATGATATCATCTACATACACTTAAACTAACAGAATATCACCTTTGTCCCTTCTGATAAATTAGGTCTTGTTAATTTTCCCTCATTGAAACCTATTGTCCAACAAATAAGTTGAAAAAGATTCATACCAAGCTCTCAGAGCTTGATGTTGTCCATAAAGTGCCTTTTCTACTTTGTATACTCTGTTAGGGAATTCTAGATCTTCAAATCCTGGTGGTTAACAGACATAGACTTCCTCTTCAATCTTATCATAAAGAAAAGCACTCTTGACATCCATCTGGTACACTACAAAGTATTTAAATGAGGCATAGGCTAAAATAGCCTAATTGCTTCAATTCTTGCAATAGGGGCAAAGACTTCATCATAGTCAATCCCTTCTTCTTGTGTGTACCCTTGAGCAACCAATCTTGCTTTATTTTTAAATCATAATTCCTCTTTCATCCTTTTTATTCCTGAAGACCCATTTAGTGCCTATGGGCCTTTTTCCATTTGGTAAATTCACCAAGTTCCAAACCTTTTGTAATTTAAATTATAGAAGCTCATCCTGTATAGCTTCTATCCAGCTTGGATCCTGTAATGCTTGGATTACCTTCTTGGGTTCTACTTGTGATAAGAAGCAGGCAAACAAGCAATTTTGAAAGTCTTTATGGTTTGTTCTTTGCTGAACTGAACTAAACAAACCATGTTCTTCCAAATTCTTTGTCACTCTTCTTATTTGAGGTGTTGAATTCAAGTCTCCAATAATTTGTTCAATTGGATGATCTTTGTGTACTCTTGTAGTTAGAATAGGACTGACAGGCATAAATGCATCCAAATTGTTCATGTCAGCCCTCTGCATCCAACAACACATCATTATCAGAATCAACAATAACTTCCAAACCTGCATATGATGGTTCATCTGGAAGTTCAAATGTTTGCTTTTTCAACCAACAACATTACTTTCAAATGTGCTAGCAGCATTAAACATTGTTGTGCTTTTAAACACTAGCATCCTTCTCTTGTGATCTCTTTCATCCTCTTACTTGGATCACCACCATCTTTTCCTGGTTCTTAAGTAACCTTCTTTTCATCATCTCCTGCATCATCACATGCTTTTGTACCTGCATTACCATTAGACTGATTTCCTAAAACAACTGGCTTATAATTCATTTACTTTGTTAGTGCATCAATATCAAAAAGCTAATTTGGTTCACTTCTTGCAATATTAGGTGTATTCTCACTAAAATGGACATGCATGTTCTCTTCAACTATCCTAGTTCTACTGTTTAATACTCTAAATGCTTTACTATTGATTGAGTACCCAACAAAGAATCCTTCATCAGCCTTACCATCAAACTTGCCTAAGTGATCTATGGTATTAAGAATTGTAACAGGACACCTAAATGGTCTCATAAAGCCATGTTCGATCCTATGAGTAATCCTCATTCAAAACTGTTACAAGTTTAATCATCCCTAAACAAACATAAGCCCTGTGGTTAATTAGACATAAAGCCATGTTCGATCCTATGAACCCTAATTAGGGTTTTTGAGTGATTTTACATGAATTAAACCAATTTCTCTTAACCTAGTGACCTTTAGGAGATTAGAAACAAAAGATACTATTTTTAACCTGATGCTGAAAAAGTTTTGATCATTGGATTGGTTTAAAGCCGGAGACGCGCTAGAGATATCGTCTAGAGTGAAATAAGAAACTTCTTTGATATTTTAAGAAAAAATGAGATATTTCACCCCTTATTGATTTCTGTTTTGAGAGCTTGTATCTTTGGGCAAAATTAGTCCCTGTGGTTATAAAATCTTTTCCTTTACCTTTCAAACTTAGCCAAAGGTTTACCAACATAAAAGAAAAGGCAACATAAATCCAATATAAACACTACATCTAACTTTAAAGGCATAAACACTATTTTTGCATTCTAGACCCTAAAGGTTGAAGCAAATAACATCTAAAGCCCATTGAGTTAAATTAAATTAACTCCCCTCTAAATAGAAATCATTTTTTATTTACAATACCTTTTCCCTTTATTTCCTTGATTAACACTTTCCTCCCCCCTTAAATAATGACCCGGTTTTTCCTAATTGATGAGCTGTGAGCGAACATATGAGAGAGTGAGTGGCAATATCAGTTGAGGAGAGCGACGTTTTAAGATGAGAAACAGTTAATTACTGATGTGAAATTTGAAGAAAACGGAACCCAGACAAAAATAGGGGGGGTACACATATATCTTGGTGTTGTGAAAAAGGTAATATGACAGGGGGCTGGAAGGGGGGGGACACTACGGGGGACTCTATATATCTCAACAGCAGGGTTATGTAGCGAAGTATACACAATACTTTACATTATCATGAAGTAGATCAAGCCCGAGAAACTGAATTCCCGTTAAGAGGTCAAGTTATCTTTTTGGCGATATACTTGCCTTTAAGATGAAAACCGGGCTGCAGTCTGAAATAACTGCAAGCTAATGACATGTTTTGAGAAAAAAATTAGAACTTCTGCTCGAACTTTATTTATAGCTCCGTGTCATTATTAAATGACATTCTATTTCTAAAAGTCGTAAAATTAGATTCCAAAAATACATGACCAATTTTTTTTGGATTTTTTTATCCCTGTAATCTTTTAACACCTCAACTTTCAAACTTTAAATTACATTTTAAACTACCTTTGACTTTTTGGTTCCGACTTGACTTTTTGACGTTTTGACCTTTTACTGTCAAATAAAAAGATTACCGCGTAGCCGGTAAATTTTTGAAACATATTTAAATAATAAATCACATTTATTATTACTTATCTTTCATTTAAAAATTTTATTTTTCAAACTTATTTGAAAAGAAAACGAAAAAATATCTTCGCAAATTGAAAATTCGCAACACCTCGGTACCATGCAAAAAATATTAATTTATTTTTCTATCTATCACTAAAGAGAACTATGTTCCATGGTCATCACGTCTTCTTCGTTATGCTAAGAGCAGACCAAATGGAAAGTTAATCTACAATTCTATTATGAATGATCCATATGTCAGACGAATGATTCCTATACCAGGTGATGCATATAACACCCCGTGTTTTTCAAGTCATATTACGAACCCAATTATTTCATTTCTTTTTTTTATTACTAGGTTTGTGTGTTTGCTTCCATTAAAACCACGTTAGTTAAATCACGTAGACTAAATGTTCAATATTTAGCTTAAAACATCAACTAGATTTATCAAGGTCTCACACGACCCTTGCTTGTACCAAGATCATCTTATATTAATTCAAATTATTTCACACGACAAGGGAAAAATCATACATCTTTAGTTATTAAACTGCTAGCAAGGATAGAATTACTCTATCGCAAAGATCGGAGAGTTATGACGGTATCGACCGAAAATTGTTTGTAAGTACTCAAATCAACTTGATATCTTAAATACTAAAAGATCACGCTTCATTCCTCTAGGAGATAAAAAGGAAAGAACTAGATGAACTTAAATAAATAAAAAGCCTCCGGAATTACTCTTCCTACAAAGCTGGAAGGAGTAGATTGTTGACTAGAGGTGTTTGTTTCTTGGATCGAAAGTGCCATCGCTGATGACAAAGCGTTCCGATAAAATAGTCTAGTGAAGATATTCGTGCTCTAAAGATATTATCGCAAAGGCTCCTTTTTCCCCCATAAGCGCCACACTCGGTTATGAAAGTGCTCCAAAACTATTTTCTTCGCAAAACCCCAACATACTGTGATGTATATACACTGCTACTTTCTTGGGTTGGCTATCCCACGAGTATCCATACTAATGAGGTAAAACCACACTTTTTAACCACTGTGAGGCAAGATTCCCTTGCCCCAAGTCAGATGAATACAGAGATAAGTCTATTATGATATCAGATTGGATAGAATGCATGCTCTGTCACTGTGTGTGTTGTACTTATTGTAGGGCACCCATCAGTTCTGAAGTATCGTTTTCAGAGAAAACTCGCAAATCACATCCTAACCGTTACACGTTGCTGAGAGCCTGCTACAAGGCTGAGTCTATTCTTTTTTTATCTTAGCGGCTTCAAGAGCTAAACACACAAGTATCGTACCCGTGTGGCGTGTCTCTTGTCTATGACGATACATTAGAGGAGTGATGATGAAAAGACCCGTAAGAGAGACTCATCTCAATATCATCCTGTATACGCGCGCCGAATGCCCAGCTAGATAGATACTTAGAGTGGAAGTACCTTACGCTTCTATTGTCGTCAGAGCACTAGCATGAGAAGGGTATAGCGTCGTTGGGTGGTTTCGGAGTTCAACCCCCAAGGGACAAGATAGTGGGGTATTACATTGCGGTTAGTCAGCTTGGGGAATTAGAGTATGGAGTTGTATGGTCTAAGAATAGTGATAAGCAGAAACGTTAGGGGTCGTTTGTGTTTAAGAGACCACTTCACCCAGCCCGTACATTGGTGAGGTCCTATGTGTCATGACGCTCGTAGAGCCTCATCGAATGTGTTATGTGTCTCCTGTGTGTCTTAAATTTATTGTCGCTTGAGTAATTTTATGACTTAAAATGTGTTATGAACATGACTGCCAAAGTTTATTAATGTGTTGTTCATTCGCCATGGTTATGTCGCGCTCGCAAGATGAGTGAAAAAAGACGCAGAACATACATTTCTTTGTGTTTTTTACAGAGTAGAGAAAAAGATACAAGAATCTGTGAGTAAGAATGTTAACCTTATTTATGATTAGAAAAGAAACCCTTGGTCAATTGTTGTTAGGAAAACCATATGTACTAGACCTTTTTTTGTATCGAAAATATGCTTAATCACGGTTAGTCACAATCGTGATTAGTTTAAACAAGAAAGATCATATTTTTATTAAAATATCAAGATACTGATGTGTATTACGGGTTCATTGAGAAACCCTGTATACAAGACTCGTGACCCAATGACAATTTCAAGTTTATCATTCGTTTAACCATGTATATTTTGGATATGTGTGTTCATTGCAAAATTTTAGCTCTAACACCTTATAATGAGCGGGAAAAATAAGTCGTTACAAATCTATTCTTTTATGTGTATAAAACTCGCGCCTAATGGGTCGACTTTAGGGCGCTTGAGTTCATGTGGACCCCATATTTAATAGACATCTCTTTGACCTAACTGTCAGAGAATATTGGGCGTTTTACTAGAGTGGTCGAGGAGCGGCCCCTATAAGCGTTTATGTAGAAATTCAATTCATCATAGACCCTCTTGAAAAAATAAGCTCGCAAACTGAATCGAAATGTTGAGATATTGTCGTTTCTTAACCAGGTAAGGGACTGTTGGCAGTCACGAACCCCTCCCTTTGCCTCGTTTTTGTTATACCATGATAACGACTTAAGCCCACTATACTTTTAGAGATGGAGAATTTGTAGCTTGACTAGCTAGTTTATAGAGGGGTCATTTTAGTTTGGGCATATATCGAGTACGAATTCAGAAAGTCGTAACTTAAATTTAAGTGATGCTGCCAGTGTTTTATCCAAGTTAAAACTGTTCGACACACGGAGTCAGCGAGCCTTTACTTTGGCATTTCGTTTTTTACCCTGTAATGACACTCGTATTATAAAATTATAGGAAGTCGAATTGTATGAGTACACTTGACCGTGTTTGCTAATTTGTTTTTACCTTTGTCCTTAACATCTAGTGTACTGTGTTCGCAAGCTGCACCAAATCAGCTCGCCAATGTCACTCTTGGTAGAACACTTAGCCAATAAATATAATCTAATTCTGTTTTAGAACCAGTCGCGACACCCTCATTTATAACCACGTTTTTAACATAATAAACTGTCATTTCTAGACATAACCCTAAATAAACTCTAAAAGTTACTATAGAGACGACTCATGACCTAGTTATTAGAAAACATCTTTTTGGTTGTAATACTTCATTAAGTACACGTGTACTTAGGAATCTTGATTGTAAAAATTCTTTCATTTGTCCCTATTGAATTTTATTAAATAAAACTTATATTTTTAATTTTCATTGTGTCTATAACTTGACCATTTGTTTAACGCACGTTTAGAGGACCATCCAAAACCAAGGTTTAATTAGTGTCGATATGAATTAACTAATAACTTAAATAATGTAGACCACTTAGTTTCTTAAAATCCAATCTGAAGTCCGTAAATTTTTATAATTTCGCTTGTATTTTGACCGCATTGACCCGATAAAGTTGACCATTTTAAGACAAGAAATTGTTTTCAAATATTATTATTTTGAATAAAGATCAAGCACAATACTAAGGACAATATTGCATATGTTGTAGTATATTACATGATTAGTAATACGCGTATTATTATTTAGGTAGCAGATAGAGTTTGCATTGTTTTCGCGTGCATCATTACCGTGCTCACTTCATAATCGTTGCTACCTCATTATATCATTAAGGTGAGTTTATAGTCCCCATCTTATACTTTTCAATCATTTATCTCAATATCTTCGGGATGAGATCTTGTTTGTTTTAAAAAATGGAGGCAAGTACATTTTAATTCAAATATTCGAGTTTGTCCTAAGTAGTATAAACCACTATGCACTTCTTCTATGAACTGATTAATTGCATATATGTAATTGTTATATTGCACTTATTGTGAGCGTTGAAATGTTTTGAATGATCTATTGCTGATTAACTACCCCGTTGGGTGATTCAAATTTCATCGGTAACGAACGATTACACATGTTCGGATTTTATAGATGTTCACAGGTTGAACATTCTACATTTGGGCATGAAGTCGATTTACTTGTATTTTATTTATACATTCATTGTTGAGTCTTCAGGTGTCAAGTTGAGCTTAGTGCATTTCGTTATTACTTTTTTCGTGATATTGTAATTGCTACTCTATTACAGGGAAATTTTGCTATCCACTTCATTAAATTTATAAACCTATAAATTCACCAACATTATTGTTGACGTTTTAAAACATGTTTCTCAGGTACATAAGTGCTAGGTGCTTACTTGATGTGCATTGGAGTCCAAATAATACAAGATTACTTTTTAAACGACACTTAGAGGTTGTTCTCTCATAACTGGTGCAATGGTATTATGATGAACATCAAGTTTAAGGGAGGATTGTTGGGACTTAAAAGACTTCATGGATCCTTAAAAGTTACTACTACTCAGGTACATAATGGAAATTATGCTAAGTAGTTAGTACTAGTAGTATAATGTTACCACTGCTAGTTACTACTGTTAGTATAATTTAGTACTGATAGCATAAAGTTACTGCTGTTAGTTGAAGTTAAGACTGCTCAGTGTTGAAGACTAAAATATAAGCTAAGTAGTTAGTGCTGCTAGTAGTAAATGTTAAGACTGCTAGTACAAGTTACTACTGTTAGTATATATTAGTACTGCTAGTACTAATGTTACTACTGCTTATGTTTATTAGTGCTGCTGGTGAAAGGATTACAACTGTTTGAAGACTTTCTACTGTCAAGAGGATAAAGACGAATTAAAGAGATAAAGATTGTTTGGAGAACAAGATTACTTGTGAAGATAAGTATTGAGATATTTATGTACAAGATATACATAATGTATTTATTTAGAAGATTACGTTTATGTTTAGAAAAGATTAAGATATCTTAGGAATGTATTGTAAGCCGACTAGGACTCCTTAGTCTATAAAAGGAGGCTCTAGGGCATTAGTTGAGATATCACATTATCATCAGTTTTGCATATAAGTCTTCATAGTTGTCAAAGTCGATTAAGAGAAAAGCTTCAAGGTTGTAAACCCCAGTACTAAGTTAAGAGTACTCGTATTATTGATCTAATAATATTGAAGCGTTTGGTTATATCTTTGTTTGTTCAAGATTACTGTTTTATTCATAATACTTCTAGGTATTAAGGTGTAGATTCCGCATACACTTTAATATACATACAAAGTTTCTACAACAAGTTATTTTGGATTTATCCAAGGTAATTTAACCTTAGACAACCTAAGGAATCGATCTAGGTTTGGGATCAACAGACTCTTAGGAGATGCCCAATCTTTAATTGACTCGATCTTTGTGGGATCTACATGGATGCCCTTGCTGTTTATCACATGGCCGAGAAATTGCACTTTTGGAATCCAGAATTCACACTTGGAAAATTTTGCGTACAACTCCTCCTTCTTAAGTAGTTCCAAGATTACCTTTAGATGCTCTTCATGCTCTTCCTTGTTCTTTGAATAAATTAGTATG
>BQNB010117587.1:4208-21145 GCA_026074375.1 Tanacetum coccineum
CTTATATATATATATATATATATATATATATATATATATATATATATATATATATCTGTGTGTGTGTGCTATTATTATTAGATATATGTGTAAGCAGGTAAGAACACGTAGGATCACATGATGGTTATAGACTAGACCTAGTATAAGCTACCTGGTTCACTATAACCTGGCTTTGGATACCAATCTGTCACACCCCCAAATGGGGCCTGGACGGAAACACGTGTCTGGGGGCGTGACGTCATCGTATACATCACACAAGATCAAGTGAACGACCACTATATGGACGTTTGATAAAACATAACTCGTTGCTTCGATTAAAAATAAAATAAGTCTTACAATATTCTTAAAAAAAGAAATAGTTTTAGCGGAAGCTTAAGACAAATGCAGCGTAACCATAACATGTTTTTAAAACAATGAGTATTTAAATTTAAAGATAAATATTCTTGAAAGACACCCGACAATGCATGCAACATCAATTAGCACCTCAAGAATAATCCAGCTAAGCACTTGAGAAAACATGCTTAAAACAGTCAACATAAAGTTGGTGAATTCATAGGTTTGAATTTAGTAATGAAAGTGGACCACATGTTCACAGTACGCATGCGACAGTTATAACAGATACAACTTCACATAAAAAAAGGTATTTACTGTTGCGCTAAGCTCATGACATCGAGGCTCAATTCAAAGAAGCATATTATATGCCAATCAAGAAATTAACTGCCCTAGAGGTATTTGACCAAGATAACCTATTGAAATCCGACATGGTATATATTCGTTTGTTCATGTCTCCCAAATCTAGTAAGCGCTACTTACCCAGATAGGGATAAATAGTCCCAATAGATCTATTTACAACATTCGCGCTCACTCAACCGGTCCTCCGGTCAAGAAATTAACGGTTCATGATAGTTCGGCATTAGTGGTCTATTCACAACTTAGGCAACACGTAATCATGAAAAGGTAACGTAAAGTAACTGTGTCCATAGTTTAAAAGCAAGCAATGTTTCTCACCCCAAAGTAGTAAAGTAAAAGTAGTAAAACATAGGGCTATTAACTCACCTTTAGCAAATGGTGAGATAAATATCAATGAAGAGATATAATTCCAAGAGGTCCTACTTGCGACCTAAATCAATGACTCGTCTTAGAAAGACGGAAAGTATACGAAACTTGCACGAATCGTTTATAAGAGAAAAAGTTATCCATGAGTGTTTGTGCTTTGACTTAATTAACAAAACGTGTCTAAATAAAATTATAGAGTTTTTTGTTAAATTTCAGCGTTTAACCAAAAATTACCATTTTTAGTAAGTTTCTATTTTAGGAAAGTTTTTAGTTTCGGGACATTAATACTGTCCCCTATATTTGCTTAATCCATATTTCCTTAAACTCACTAGATAATCCTAAACGTTTAACTTCCATGCCTATCTTGCTAAAATTTACTAAAGTTACTATTTTTAGTAACCTTAACGCTTTTCCTAAAATAGTTTAACGACGTTTCTAATGATACTAATCAATATATATGTGATATTATATGATTTGCTAGTGTTTTAAAAGCTCAAATCATCCCAAAAGCATCCGAAAACTCATTTTACTATTCACATCAGCACATATATTAATTGTTTTGCTGGAAAATGTTTCAAGTTTTATTTGGCTATAACTTGGCCGTTTTAAGACTGATTTTAGTGTACAATACATGAAAATCTATCTACTCGAAACGAGCTCCCCAAAAACTACCTTTACGCCTAATGAAAACATTCCTAAGTCGACCAAAACCTCAAAACAATTTCAGATCAGCAACTATGTATTTCACAATAGTGCCTAATCTAACATAATCTCCATTCACAACTAATCCATAACAAAACCACACCTAAAACTATCCTATTCATTTCTATTATTGCAACTCACCTTACCACAATCACAAAGTCATAAACATATTACTTCCATTTTTATAAAGATGACAATATATTATTTCATTTCTTTTTAAAAAATTAACACAAACACCATAGGAATCATAGATCTATGCAAGAATATAAACATATGTAGAAATGAAAGTATAAGTTTCAAGATGAGCTTACAAAAATAAAGAACAAGCTTAAGAAAACACAAGGATGAAGATAGAAGACTTGGATCTTGAAAAACCTCAAATAATAACCAAACCCTAATTTGTAGATATTGAATTAAACCCTTAAATCAATAAACCAATACTTCAAACCACCTTAGATGACCTTATAAATGAACCTAGTATGCTTGGATTATGCAAGAAATCAAAGATATAGAAACCCTAGATGGGTGTTTATTTGCCATGAGCAAGGAGAGGGAAAGAAGAGAGATGAGAAATTTTTGAGGCTATGAAGATGAAGAGTGAAACCTTAAGTTGTGATATGTGTATGTACTTATAGGCCAAGCATTAGGGTTTTGAGTAACCACATGTCCAAGTAAGTAACCAACTCACACCAAAGTGTGTTTGTGTGTGTGTATTCGGCAAAGGCAAGCCACAAGGACCATATGGTTCAAATTTTGGGACCATGGTTCATTATCTAAGATAAGAGTTAGTCAAACATGGTCAAAATGTGTAAGTATACATTTGTATTTATCTTGGATGGTTATGTGTGCATGAGATGGACTTCCTCATGTGTCACTTTCATACACATGCATGAGACTTTGAAAAAAAGATGCCTTTAATTTAATTTCAAGACTTATGGTTGCTTTGGTCTGGTTTAGGCGTTTGAAAATAATAAAAGGGGGGATATGAACAAAATTTTTGACTTATAACCATGAGATGAATGATAACTAAAGTTTACACGATAAGATTTCAGGTTTTCGGGGTTCCGTTTGATCAAAAACGCAAAAACGTAAATTATACGCTAAAACGTAAAAAAAAGTATCGAAAGTGATCGAGATTACTAATGAAAAAGTGGCTGTTGCTAAATAACTCATATAATATCTAAACTAAACAAAATCCGAAGTCGAAACGCGTCCGATGTCGCTTTTCAGATTTATGCGGGTTAACTTCCCGGTAAACTGCTAGATTCAAAGTGCGTATAAAAAGTCAAAAATAAATGATCGAAAAGTTTAAAAAATTGACCTGAAATTACGGGGTGTGACATCTCGATCCCCGTTAAAAAGAGTTTTGTCCTCAAAGTTAAGATGTTTCTTTAGACGAAGGTGCAGGGGTTAGCAAAAAGATATGGATTTTTTTCTTCATTTGGTCTCGCGCTCCCAAGTAAAACTCAGGACATCGCCTTGAGTTACAACCGCGACTTCGTACAATTGGGTTTGCTGGCTTTGATTAGTCGTTTACTTCTTGATCTATGATTCGTACGGTTCTTACAATGGAAATTATGCTTGTCATCAGTTGGATTTAATCCAATCGAATAGCTAGGGCTTCGTCGGAGAAACACTTCTCCAGATTGGAAACGTAAAAAGTATTATGAACCCAACTTAATTTCTCTGCGAGTTCAAGTCGATATGAAACCGTTCCTACTTTAGCAAGGATTTTGAAAGGTCCAATATAACGAGGATTTAGCTTCCCCCGTTTTCCAAAACGTATCACCCCTTTCCATGGCGATACTTTCAACATAACATTATCTCCAGCTTGAAATTCCAATGGCTTACGTCTCCTATCAGCGTAGCACTTTTGTCTATCACGTGCTGCTTGAATATGCTTCTTTATTTGGATGATCTTTTCCGTAGTTTCATGAATAATCTCTAGGCCAGTAAGCTGAGCATCTACAACCTCAGCCAAACAGACAGGCGATCAACACTTTTGGCCGTACAACGCTTCAAACGGTGAAGCTTTGATACTCGTATGGTAACTTTTGTTGTAGGAAAACTCCATCAAATGTAGGTGTCTATCCCAACCTTTCCCAAAATCAATCACACAAGCACGCAGCATGTCCTCCAAGGTTTGGATGGTTCTCTTACTCCGACCATCCGTCTAGGGATGATAAGCCGTACTCATATCCAATTGAGTACCGAGAGTTTTGTTTAGCGATTGCTAGAAATGAGATGTAAATTTACTATCTCGATCCGAAATAATCAAAACTGGCACACCATGTCTTGAGACTACTTCCTTTAAGTATTGTCTCGTCAACTTTTCCATTGAGTCAGTTTCCTTCATTGGTAAGAAATGAGCAGACTTGGTGAGTCGGTCAATAATTACCCAAATTGCATCTTGACCCGACGACGTCTTTGGCAACTTAGTAACGAAATCCATTGTAATGTTCTCCCACTTCCATACTGGGATCACAGGTTGAACCAACAAACCGGATGGTTTTTGGCATTCGGCCTTGACTTTTGCACAAGTCAGACACTTACTAACGTAGGTGGCAATCTCAGCTTTCATATTTGGCCACCAATACAGTTCTTCAAGTCTTGGTACATCTTGTCCGATCCATGATGGATCGAATACTTTGACTTATGCGACTCGTACATAATCAAAGTTCTCAAGTCACCCCAACAGGGTATCCAACTTTTATTCCTCAAACATAACGTTCCATCAGCACGGGGCTCCAAATTCTTAATCATACCACCCGAATCTTTGGTTCCATAATTCTCTTCCTTCCTCGCCTCCACCTGAGCGTTTAATATTTGCATGGGAAGGTTTAGACCAATTGTCAAAACCAAGGCTCGAACTCGTAGTGGCTTAATCCGTTCCTTTCGGCTCAAATCATCCGCCACCACGTTCGCCTTTCTCGGATGATAACGAATTTCACAGTCGTAGTCACTCAACAATTCCAACCATCTACGTTGTCACATGTTCAACTCTTTCTGATCAAGAATAAGTTAAAATCTCTTATGATCAGTGAACACAACGCACTTCGTGCTGTATAAATAATGTCTCCACATTTTGAGAGCAAACACCACCGCTCCTAGTTCTAACTCATGTGTAGTGTAATTCTTCTCGTGGATCTTGAGTTGGCGTGATGCGTAGGCAATGACTTTCTCCCTTTTCATTAGAACCGCGCCCAACCCCTTGCGAGAAGCATTACAGTAAACCACAAAGTTCTCACTATCTTCGGGTAAAGCCAAGATTGATGCACTATACAATTTCTGCTTCAACAGTTGAAACGCAACTTCTGCCTTTTTGGTCCATTCGAACTTTACGTTCTTCTGAGTCAATTTTGTCATAGGTTTGGCAATTTTTGAGAAACCTTTGATAAATCGTCGGTAATAGCCGACAAGACCTAAAAATTGACAAATTTATGTCGGAGTCTTGGGCGATGTCCAATCCTTGATTGAATCAATCTTAGCTGGGTCCAAGTGAATGCCTTCCCTATCAATTACGTGACCAAGAAATTTGATACTTAGACAGCCAAAATTTTAAACTTTGAAAAAAACTTAGCGTACAATTCTTCCTTCTTAAGCAACTCCAAAATTAACTTAAGATGTTCTGCATGCTCTTCTCGCTCTATTTTTTTTTTTTTTTTTTCCTTTCCTTTATTGGAGTAGATCACGATGTCATACAATAAAAAAGACACGTATTTTATCTAAGTATGGTGTACCACTCCTGATTCATCAAGTCCATGAATACCGCCGATGCGTTTGTCAGTCACAAAAGGCTGTGTCTTGCAATTGTAGTGGCCATAGCGGTTTCCTAAACGCCGTCTTTGGAATGTCTCGTCACGAACTCTTAGTTGTGATAAACAGACCTCAAGTTCGATCTTCGTGTAACACTTGATCCTTGCATTCTGATCAATAAGTCGTCGATTACTCGAAGTTGGATATCGATTCTTCACAGTCAGCTTGTTTAGTTCACGGTAATCGATACACATTCGAAAGATCCATCTTTCTTTTTGACAAACAAGACTGGGGCTCCCCATGGTGAGGAACTCGGTCTTATAAACCCTTTGTCAGAAAGTTTTTGTAGTTGAGTGGACAATTCTTGTAGTTCTGACGGTGCTAATCTATACAGGGCTCGTGCCACAGGAGCAACACCTGGGACCAAGTCGATTTGGAATTCAACTTTTTGTGTTGGTCGTAATCCTAGAAAATCTTTTGGAAAGTCCCGTACAGTCGGCACATCCTCAAGTCGCTTCTCCTTCGACTTGTCTTCAGTTTCCTTCTTCATAACTTGTGCCAGAAAAATTGGGCAACCTTTCTTAATATACTTTTGAGTCTTAGTGCATGATATAATGCTTAACTTCGACTTCTTTCCTTTGCCAATTCTATCACCTTGAACTATCAAAACTTCATCTCCATAGGGAATCCACACAATCTTCTCATCACATACAATCACCGCATGATGGCTCACTAACCAATCCATGCCGATGATGACGTCAAAACTACCAATTTCTATGGACATTGGGTCAATATTAAATGGGTAACCTAACAATCCTAACGTATAGCCTCTAAGCACGGTATTAGTTTCAGAAGTCCTTCCGTCGGCTAATTCGACAGAATAGCTAACGTCTAAAGTGTCGGGGATTATATCAAGTAAGGTACTAAAAGTAGTCGACACAAAACTTCGATCGGTACCCGAATCAAATAATACAAAAACATAATGGCGGTGATCGGAGCAGCGGAGAAACGTACCCGTGAAGACATTGGAATCGGGGTTCACGTCTCCTCCACCTAGCACATATGCCTTTCCTCTTGCTTCACCAACACCACTCTTGTTTCCAGTTTTGTTTCTACGGTTCTGATCTTTCCGCTTTGGGCAATCACTCATGTAGTGTCCTTGCCTTCCACACTCAAAAAAAGTTAAAACTCTCTTATTCACTACTTGACCCCTCTGATTGGAAGTAGTGAAATCTGTAACTTTACAGTCCCTGGTCAAATATCCAACCTTTTTGCACTTCCCATTTCTCACTGTGCATGGCTCTTATGATGATTTACACTTGTTGCAGAGAAAGGTTTAGCGGTGCATTATACATCATTCCTTTCATGTTGCCAGCCGACGTAGCTCTTGCTACATTCTGACCTCTTATATTCTGTCTTTTGTTTAGTTGTGGTGCACCGGTTGTCCTTCTGGCTGCTATCAAACTTTCTTATGTTCTCAGCATTTTTCAAGCATAACCTTTTAACTTTTGATCCATTAAGTTGTTAGCCATACAGACAGCATCTTGTAGCCTTGTAGGTTCTACAGCAATCACATTTCCCTGGATATTATCCGAGAGACCTCCAATAAACCTCTCAACTCGGTCCTCCTCTTCGGGAACCATCTTGGTGCACAACATGGTAAGCTCTTGGAATCTTTAAGTATAAGCAGCCAAATCGTTGTTCTTCACGATCAAATTCCACAGCTCAGATTCCATCTTTTGAATTTCGTCCTTGGGTAGTACACTTCATCCATTAGCTTTATGAGCTAACTCCATCACATGGAAAATGTAACATCAGCTCCAATAGTCCTCTTATGTGAGTTCCACCAAGTTAGTGCACTGTTTAACAGTGTGCAAGTAACATACTTGACTTGGTATTTCTCTGGCCAGTTACCAATATGGAATACTGTTTTTATCTTCTCAAACCACCTTATCAACCCGACAACTCCTTCAGTTTCCTTGAAGTTGAGTGGTTGACATTTCATGAAGTCCTGGTACGTACACTCTCAAACAACAGGCCTAACATCTCTATCATTATCATTGTGATTTCCATTTCCATTCCCTCCTCCATTTCCGTTGCCATTACCGTTTCCGTTACCACCCTCATCATTACCATTTCCAAGTCTGATGTTCCTGTTAGCTTCGCGAGTTTCTAAAGCCTCTGTTACGCGTCGGTTGATCATTTCCTCAATTGCAGCAGGTGTCATTCTAGAACGAGTGTTATTCATTGTTCTAAATTACAAGACATCACACATGGTGAGATTCGATACGCGATATAACCACTATAAATGGTAAATAAGGTTTATAAAGGAAAACCTCTCAAACCAAGTTTGAGCAGGCATGTCCCCCAATGTGGTTTCTTGGCGCTTGGGACTACCACCTAAACCAATTTCCTGAGGAAAAGGTTCATTAGGTATTGTCGTAGATTGGGTCTTAATGATGTTACCACTGTCCTGCTCTGCATCTAAGCTAGCAGCAGTAGTAGCATCCCTTTCCATACTATCACCCCTCTCCTCATGGACAGTTTCATCAGCTATAAGGGTCTGAGTAGGAAATCTAGGCTTAGAAACCACAGATTCTTGTTTGATAGTTCTCCTAGTTGTTGGTGAAATTGGTGGTTGTGAGGTTGATGAAGCACTGGTGGGTATGTGATGAGACTCAACTGGGTGTGTTGATCCTTTACCCTGAATAACTGGGCCCTGAACAATCATTTTTGGAAACAATGGAATGTTTAACCCCGTATAACCCTTTGAAGCCCTCTTCATATTGCTAAAAAGTTTTTGAGTAAGGGCAGGAGCAGTATAAAGTTTAGTATGAGGTTTAAGCAGTCTCTTTTGCTTGTTCAACAACACTTGAATAAATCTTGGATACATCAAAAATTTGTGATTACTGTCCAAGTTTTTCACCATACCATCAAAAATTAGTTTTGAAAAATTAAAAGTCTTATTAGTGGCCAAGCAAATAATAGCAGTTGCTATATTTCTACTAAATTGTTCCTAAGCTGTTTTCTTAGAACTTAGAAAATGAAGGATGGTATGGATCAGAAATCTCCACTGAGGGGAAAAGTGTCCTTTTTGAAAAGTCAGTTTGTAAAAAGTGGACACATATCCCATAAGAGAAAGTTGTTCAAAAATTTCAGTAGTTGGCAAAGAACTAATACCATCAGAATCTGCTATTGAGATGCCTCCTAACAGATGCTTTAGTAACAATCTTAATTGTGCCATCTATTGGTAGAGTCTTTTATTTTTCTCCTTACTCAAGTGTTTTGGCAGAGCAGTTTGCCAAAATTGTTTGTTAGAGAAAAATAAATTTGTGGGATAAGCAGTAAAGCCACCTTATGGTGCTAGCATTTAGAAAGTCCACTATCTGGTGAAATTTGTCACTCCCCTGTGTTTTCTGTATGTTGGCGACCATGTGTGGAGTATCATAGAATTCCAATACGCCATAGTTTGAGAAAAGCTTGATTAGGGTTCTGTGTTATGATTGTTTATGAGAGTATGAGGGTTTGGCAAAGGCAATTAAGATAATATAGACAACACTTAAGATTTTGATTGGACCGACTGAGTACAATTGTTTCTTTATTGAGAAGTAACCTATAAGCGAAGTAGTTGGCTGAAATTATGCAACGGCTATATTTAATTATGAAAATTCTGTTATGGCCCAAACAATATTAACGGTTACCTAGCAGTATTAAGTTTGGCCTAACAGTACTAATATTTAGCCTAGCAGTACTAACTTTGGCCTAACAGTGCTAATATTAAGCCAAGCAATACTAACTTTACCCAGCAGTATTAACCCAAATTTTATTTCAAAACAATACTGTACTCAAACTTTTGAAGGGATTAAGTGTAAAGGAAGACACTTAATCATTTTGGTTGCATTTAACCTCTGGTTGTGTGAGAACCAATGATTTCAGTATAAATACTGCATGTGTACAGATAGACTCATTAAAAGTACCTTCTTTATAGGGTTTCCAGCTCAGTGGCAGGTGTTACCTCTAACATAAATGTATTAGATTCACGTTTGCTCGCTGTTCTCTAAACCAGATATCCGTATACTTACACACTATGCAAATGATAAATCAAATGATAGAATGGTAAAGAGTGAGTTAGATCAGTTACTATCTGACTAACTAAAATCCATTAATTCATGTTCAGTATATCTATGCCACAATGCTTATTGGCTCACTGGCAGACATAGGTTTGGATTTCAAGAAAAGGTTTTAAAAGACTTCCTAACTCAGGTGTAAACTTAGCATTAACCCTTGTCAAGTTATCTCTAAATCCTCTCTATCACTAATTAGTGGCAAACTTCACAAATGGTATCACCAAATCCAACCATACAACTTTGCTTATCCTTCAAAGGTTAGTCCAAATCCAAGAAAACACAATCCAGAGCATTTACCTCTTAATAGTATTAATTATGACTAACAGTTTTAACTAGCAGTATTAAGTATAACTGGCAGCTTTAGTTATACTTAGCAGTTCGAATTGATACAACTAACAGTACTAATCCTTTACAAAACAT
The DNA here is from genome assembly GCA_026074375.1 of Tanacetum coccineum. Lineage (NCBI taxonomy): Eukaryota > Viridiplantae > Streptophyta > Magnoliopsida > Asterales > Asteraceae > Tanacetum > Tanacetum coccineum. The sequence goes on from BQNB010117587.1 coordinate 14,270, forward strand.
TACAAAGACACAAAGAGATTACAACTTTAAGGATTTAGCATTCCAATACTTGCAACCAAGTACTGAAACCTTTCAACATCTAATTGCTTTTGTAGTAAGTCTTACAAAATTGTTATCTGTGTTGTATTTTTAACACTTGGTAATTTATTTTTATCATTCGCTAGTCTCTTATAAAATGATGTCCAATCTCTATGTGTTTTGTTTTAGAGTGTAAAACAAGATTCTTAATAATACATATAGTACTGTTATTTTCAATATTAATCATGGTGTGCATAAAATTATACCCATAATCCATCATTTATTCTAAATCCAGAGTACTAGTCCACAGCAACTAGCAGCAGCCACATATTTAGCTTCAGTAGAGGAAGTGGCAACCACAGTTTGCTTCTTGCACTGCCATGATATCAATCTGCACCCTAGGAACTGACAACCTCCTGTTATAGATTTCCTATCTAAACTTGCACCACTATAGTTACTATCAGAATATGCCACCAAGTCAAAGGGAGAATCTCTAGCATACCAGAGGCCCAGTTTAGGTTGGCAGTTTAGATACCTAAATATCCTTTTTACTGCATGTAAGTGTGAAACCTTAGGTGTGACTTGGAATCTGGCATATGCACATACTACAAACATAATGTCTGGCTTGGATAATGTAAGATACATCAATGATCCAATCACTGATCTGTAGAAATGAACATCAACATCATCACCATCTGAGTCCTTGAGCAAAGGTTTTTCAGTATCCATTGGGGTGCTAGCTGTTCTGACATCTGTGAAACTCACAGCCTTAATATTCTGATACATTACTTTATCCTGGCTGATAAATATCCCATTTTCTTTTTTCTTCACTTGCAAACCTAAGAAGAAAGTGAGTTCTCCCATAAAACTCATTTGAAACTTGTCATGCATTAGTTTCTCAAATTCAATACACAACTCCTTATTTGTAGAGCCAAAGATAATGTCATCAACATAGACATGTACAAGCAAAATGTCCTCATTCTGCTTTTTGATAAACAAGGTCTGATCAATCTTTCCTTTGTGAAACCCATTGTCTAACAAATACTTGGCCAATGTTTCATACCAGGCTCGTAGAGCTTGATGCAAACCATAAAGTGCTTTCACCACCTTATAGACTTTGTCTGGATAATCAGGATCTTCAAACCCTGGAGGTTGACACACATATACCTCCTCTTCAATCTGACCATAAAGGAAAGAACTCTTCACATCCATCTGATATAACATAAATCCCATAAAGGAAGCATAAGCTAAGAACAACCTTATTGCCTCAATTCTTGCTACATGGGCCAAAACTTCATCATAGTCTATGCCTTCTTCTTTAGTATGTCCTTGTGCAACCATCCTTGCTTTGTTCCTAATCACTATCCCTCTCTCATCTTTCTTGTTTCTAAAAATCTATTTTGTACCAATAGCCCTCTTACCCTTAGGTAAATCCATTAGAACCCAAACCTTTTGTAGCTTAAACTGTAGAAGCTCCTTCTGCATTGCTTCTACCCAAGCTGAATCACTTAAAGCTTTAGCAACCCTTTTGGGTTCTTCCTGAGATAGGAAACATGCAAACAGACAAGTATGAAGGTCTTCATGAGTTTTCCCTTCATAAACAACACTAATAAATCCTTGTTCATTTGTCATTTTTCTTGTTTGTATCCAGAAAAATACTCACCAATACATGATCAAGAAGAATGATCATTAATGGATTCTTGTATTTGGAAGTAGAAGGGGAACTGGAGATGTATTAGTTAATGTTGCTCACATATCCACGTTGTTTCATCATCAATACAGTATTCATCATGTGTGGCTTCAAGTGTAGATTATTTCCTAAAGAGATCGTTCGTATTTTGTATTTAATACTTGGCTCAGCAGTATTAATATCTTAAGAATTGTTTTCAGGCTTCTCTTGATCATCAATTCCACTTTCTTTACTTACACCAGCATCATCCTTCTTTCCAGCATCACTAGAAGGTTGTGGTTCATCATTACTAGCATTCTTTGAAGAAGGAAGATCAAATAGTGAACCAATCCTTTCATTAGTGGCGTCAATATGTAGTCTTGGCGAGATCATGTCTCCTTGCTAGAATGGACCTACAACCATTACATTTCTTCTGTCACCTACAATATCAATTAGAGTTTGTACCTGCAACAACTGGTACATAATTCATTGATTTAGTAAGAAATATCCATAGAAAACAACCACTTTGGTCTATATCATATGCATTACATAGCTTATCTCCATATAGCATAATGTGCAGTTTTCTTCTATACTTTCCTGTTCTAATGTTGGTTTACCCCTAAAAGACCTTAATTTTTAGTGAGTAGCCAACAATGAATCCATCTATCTGACTTGCAATCAAACTTCCTAATCAATCTAAGGTATTAAGAATGGTAACATGACACCCAAATGGTCTCATGAAGCTTAGACCAGGGGTTCTACCTCTAAACAGCTCATAAGGGGTCTTGTTATGAGGCTTGACAACTAATACCCTATTTTGTACATAGCAAGCAGTGTTAAATGCTTTAGTCCAAAATATAGTAGGTAACTTAGAGTCTGCTAACATGGTTCTAGCTGCCTCAATCAGTGTCCTATTTCTCCTTTTAGCAACACCATTTTGCTGAGGAGTTCTAGCTACACTAAATTCCCTCTTAATGCCTTTCTTTTCACAAAACTCACTCATAACTCTATTCTTAAACTCTGTTCCATTGTCACATCTGATTATTTTTACTTTCTTATCAACTAGATTTTCTATTTCAGTGATAAAGCTCTTAAGGATGCCACTAGTCTCATCCTTAGTTGCTAAAAAGAAAACCCAAGTAAATCTGCTATAATCATCAGTAACAACTAGACAATATTTCTTATTCATTAAGCTGCTCATAAAAGTTGGACCAAACAAGTTCATATGTAACATGAGTAAAGGCTGAGTAATAGAGTTCTGAATCTTAGACTTAGATGAGGCTTTATGTTGCTTTCCCTTAAGGCAAGCAACACAAGTTTGTTATTTTAAATGTTTGAGGGTTATTCCTCTCACAAGATTGTCCTTAACAAGTTTATTAATAGCTTTAAAGCTTACATGACCAAGCCTCCTATGCCATAGCATTGATTCATCAAGTGTGGCCTTTGCAACAAGACAGGTTAAGCTCTCTTTAGGAACAATATTCTTCATATCAACACTGTACATGTTGTTCTTTCTAGGAACTTTAAGTAAAACCTGACTTTCATCAGCTAACTTAAAGTCAGGAGACAGAACAAAACATGCAGTGTCAGTAAAAAGAACATTGTTCTTTTTGTCACACATCTGTGAGACACTAAAAAGGTTAAACTGTAACTCCTTGACAAAGTACACATCCTCAAAATCAAGCTTACTAGTTTTAAGAGTTCCTTTACCAGTAATTTTGCCTCCTTTAGCTCCTCCCCTAAAGGTAACATATCCTCCATCAAATTCCTTAAAGTCTGAGAGATAAGACATGTTGCATGTCATGTGCCTAGAGCATCCACTGTCAACATAGCCTTGATCTTCTTTTTGTAGATGACCTTGCACATAAAAATAAGGAAATTAGTTTTCTTTGGGGACCTAAGCCATCACTGACTTGGATCTGCCTCGTGCATCAACATAATTATGTCTCTTCAAAGTAATTGATGCACTATCAAGTTTGGTAGGCCTCCTAACCCAACATGCTGAGGCCTTAACAGCATTTACCTGATTTACCCCAACATCATTAACTACTGCTGAATTTGATCTAGCAGTATTAACTACTTTTGGCCTAGTAGTATAAAATTTTCCTTTAGCAGTATTAACTTTTTGGCTAAAATTTTGGTTGGTTAATGTTGTTCTTGTTTGATAGGGCCTCCTTATAGTTGATTGTGCTGATTTAGAAAAACGTGACATTGGTCTAGCACTATAAACTAAAATTTTGGGATGAGCAATAGTAACAGGCCTATCAGTATTAAGTGGTCTTAGGCTAGTTTTCATTAAAACTGCTCTTGGAACCATGTTCTTGTGCGCACTAGGGTGAGCCTTTTTAGCAAAATAATTATAATAATTTACCCTTGTATAATTATTCCTAAATTCCACCCTTTCCCTTTGATGGTAATTGCAGTCAGCATGCACATGGTCAAAACTTCCACAAACAAAACAAGCTTTATTGTACATCACAAAGTCACTTCCTAGCTGTTGGGACTTCTGATTATTCTAGTTTCTTTGATTTCCCCTAGGACTTTGTGACCTATACATTTCAGCATACTTAACTAGTTTCTTAACTGGTTTTTCTTGTTGTTTAGGTCTAACAAATTATATCTTAGCAACAGTAGGAAAAATAGTTTTCTTCTTTAACTTATCATCTAACACCAACTCCTCAACCAATGGGGCATTAGGAGATTCCCTAACCTCATCAGAAATATTTTTACAAACACTCTTACTAGTCTTAGGTCCATAGCCTTCAAACTTAGGCTATTGGAACTCCTCTAGACCCGAGTAGGACAAATCAAGATTTGGAGGTGAAAATAACCCTGTATGGGGGAGGTGGAACAGAATTATAGCTTACAAACCCCACACCCTTTCTACCTTTATCAGTTATCTGACAGCTTATTAATTTGTCTAGACTCTTAGAAGCATTATCAAAATTTTCTATTTTAAGTTGATTGCTTTATTTTTCTTGCTTAAGCTTTTCTAACTTACTTTTAAGCATACTAATTTTTGAGTCTTTATATGAGATATCTCTTTTAAGAACAGCAAGCAAAGCGAATATATAATCAACACTTTTTTCAATATTAACGAACTTAAAAAAAACAATCATGGCAATTTGTTAATGTCATTATAAGTGACTTTTCAATTCTTCCCTTATTCTTATTCGATTCTAACTATCAACACGATATTTTTTATATATATAATTTGTTCAATGTCATATAGGTGCTATTTAACTACCACATATTCTTATTCGATTCAACTATCAACAATATATATATATATAAACCAACAATTCAACTTATATCCCAATCCAACATATATCAACTATTCTCAATTCTGTTCGATTCAACGGTTCCAACGATTTAACACATACCCGTTCGGTTCAACGGTCCCAACAATTCATATTTTTACCCGTTCGGTTCAACGGTTCCAACGATTCATATTTTTACCCGTTCGGTTCAACGGTTCCAACGATTCATATCTCCTAGTTCCCTATTCACAATTCAACATCTATATATCTCAACATATAAATATAACAATCTTCACTACTTTCACATATTATCAAACAATCGAACACGTAGCAACAATGATCATTCAAACAAGTTTGCATGATAGTATTTTTTTTATAGATAGTGCAACCCAATTTAAAAGCACATGAAAACTCACCTGAACAATGCTTGAAACGAAAGTTCACTTTGGACCAAACACGTCTCTTACAAATACCATAACATCCGACTAAAATATTACACAAGTCAAATTCCGCATTCTTTATTATATATATGTCCTAGTTGATTGGTCGAGAACATGCTAAATCTAAGCAAGATTCAATAAATAGTTTATACAACTAGAGCTCTTAAGAACTGATCATAACCTTGTGTTTAAAAATATTTGGCAATACACCTATCTCTTTCAAATACCCAAGTTTATCCCAACCAAATAATATTAATCATACGCATACCTTCTGCCACAATTTTAAATGCCAATTCATATTACAAAGACTATTCTTCATGCAAAACACAAGCTAAGGACATACCTCTATTCGTATCATTTGTTTTTCTTTTTCACCAAATAATATTGCCCTCAAGTCAGAGTGTCTCTAATAATCACATTACAGGCACGGAAACATCACTAAATTTATCAGGTCATAACATCTATGGTTAGCATTGACAAAAATTATTTTGTTTAAGGTAATTAAAACTCGACCAATGGACTACGTGTATCATACTATTCTTATCACCTACTAATATAATGATGATGTTATCGTGCTTGACAATGGAAACACTCTAAACCAAAAAAAATCGAAAAGTGCAGCCCGGATATCGATCTCCTTGCTGTTGCTCACTTATCTCTAGGGTTTATGTGTGTTCTTTGATGTTTATCAATGATACGTACGTGTTATATTTAAGAGTGGTTAGGCCCTAAGATCTCGTGACAATCCCGACTTTTATGAGAGTCCAGTAACCCACGACCAGATAAGTATTTCAACTATGTATATACTTCTAAGTTTAAAACACTTATAACACATGCAACTCTACTAACTTTATTTTAATACAAAAATCACCCTTCATGATTTATGTAATTTATATTTAGTCCTAGAAGTCAAACGAGTCACCAAATCCATTTCATAAAATTTTCCGGATATTACAATATAGCTACTCCTTTATTCCAAGCTGATATAATATTTTATTCCATAAACCAGTTGGGTGACATTATATCACTCAACTTGTGGTACTTTGATAATTTTTGGTCCGTTGTCTTTGTTGTGAACCCTTGTAAATAGATGTTCCCATACAGATCAGTTAGTCTTATTTCCGTCCGTACGGGTAATGAACCAAGGAAGCCAACTACTTTCTTTCAAATACTAATTTTTCTGAACGGATTTGTTACTGCTTGTATAGCTGATGATCGATCCTCTGGATTAGCACAGTTTAGATACGGAGTAGGTCTTGGGCCATATATTGGTGCCCCAAACTTATTTCTCTTGATCACATATTCCTCTTCATCATCAGTATCACTTTTAACTATTCTCAGAACGCCGAATCTCGTAGCTCGGAAGGTTTGATGACAGATTCCATAAAAGGTTGAGAAAATTCTTTCCGAGGTGTTAAGTAGACTACTTATCGTACGTAGGAATCCCTGACCAACCATAATTGGTGCGTCATGGTCAATTGGTATATCC
>BQNB010117588.1:0-21145 GCA_026074375.1 Tanacetum coccineum
AATGGGATTTTCTACCTAGACAATAGCAATATTAGGGTCATTTAACCTACTCTTTAAAATCATTTTACAACACAACCTTCTAGACCTCATAATTAAAAGCACGGAAAGTATATACTAGCACCTCACATCAGTGTTTAGGATTCTCTTTTTCACCCTGGTGTATAATAAATTTAACACCCCCAAATAGGGCCGCAGCGGAATAAGGGTCCGAGAGCATTACATCATAGATGAATATCACAAGATATGAGAACGACCTCTATATGAGTCGTTTAAAAATGATACATTGGATTTAATAAACTTGTTTGTTACAAAAGCCTGAAGCTTAACTTGTTTATCCTTGCAAATGTAAAGATTTTAATACATAACAAATACTCCAAAATGTAATGCACTTGAATCTTTATAACAATGTGACCCCAAAATGATGTCCACCAATGTATCCTTGTTTCTTGCCTTATTGACCTAAGAAAAACATGCTTTAAAACGTCAACATAAAGTTGGTGAATTCACAAGTTTAAGTAATGTAATAATAAAAGTAGGACACAAGATTTCAAGTGCATGATATTGTAACACATACAATATCAAAAAAATTTGAATTACGATTACTCTAGATCTTCGTGACAACTGAACCTAACGACATGTAAGAACTTATGCAAACTAATGCCAACAATGTGCCCACGTAGATGTTCAACCCGCAACATCCAATTCCGACATGGTATACGTCTGTATGTTCAATCCGTCAAATCCTTAGTGAGTGCTACTCACCCGAACGGATGTCAATCCCCAAAAGATCTATTTTTAAACAATCGCGCTTACACCAAGTATTTGATAGTTCATGATTCATAGGGCATAGTGGGTTATAGCTACTTAGGCTAACTCGGAATTTATTTAAAGTGTCTACTTCGTCCAAATGTAAAAAATTCATGTTTCTCACCCATAAATAGTTGTAAATCATTGTAAATCATATAAATGGGCTAGGAACTCACCTAGTGAATTTGTTTGATTTATATCAGATCAATATGACAAATGCGTCAGAAATCCCGAATGCAACCTAGTTAATTTATAGGCCGTAATGAGTACTACGTACTATAGAATAACTACATCATATAATTTGTATATTAGTTACATCACACACCATAAATATTTTTGTTTAAATTATAAAATTAATACAATATGATTATGTTCTTGTAAACGAAACTGTATCGATGCATTTGTGTTTGGAAAATGTTATACTTGTCCCAACTATTGATATTTATAAATAATAAATTGTTTTAACCCACCTTTATTTAATATAAAATGTATAATTATATATCATATATATATAGTATATTTAAATAAATATATATATATATATAAATATAATATAGTTTAAATTGGATTTACATAAAAATTATTGCACAAGTATAAAAATAAAGCAAAAGTTTTATAAACCTTAATAATCATTTTCGTATTTAAATCCGTATTATACGTTCTTTTAAGCCCACGGTTTCATAATAAAGAAAATCTAACAAAATATTACATTTTAAAATATTTTAGGCTACCGATGAACAATAACATTATAGATTATGTAAAATATATAAAACTACTTTTATATATTTAATTACCGTAATCTTGTAAAAATCATAACTAATTCGTTATAATTCGGTTTTTAGTGTTCTTCTTAGTTTTGGATTCTTTATGTGTTGTACTTTCACAGAAAAATATCAAATAATTTCTATAAATCTCGTACAGAAATAGTAAAATTATATAAAATTACTTTTTTATATAAAACTTATAAAAAGCATAACTTTCTTATTTTAAATCCATTTTTAGTGTACCTTATACCCATGGTTTCATAATTAAACAATCTAATACTTTATTATGATCTTTTGTAGATTCTGTAAAATATATAAAACTACTTTTATATATTTAATTATCGTAATCTTGTAAAAATCATAACTCATTCGTTATAATTCAGTTTTTGGTATTCTTTATAGCTTTGGATTCCTTATGAGTTGTACTTTCACAAAAAAATATCAAATATTTTTTATAATTTTCGTACAGAAACAGTAAAATTATATAAATTTATTTTTTTTATAAAACATGTAAAAAGCATAACTTTCTTATTTTAAATCTATTTTTAGTGTACTTTATTCCCATGGTTTCACAATTAAATAATCTAATACTTTATTATGATCTTAGAATTTATCAGTTTCTGCTCAGAAAGGATGTTTATAAAATAAGTTTTATAAACACACTTTTATATACTTAATTATCGTAAACTTGCAAAATTCATATCTCCTTCGTTATTGATCCGCTCTTCAAGTTCTTTATAGATATGGAAAGCTCGTAATATGTACAACATTATAATTAAGCCAAATAATTTTTATATGTGATGAATTCATACAGTTTATACAAACTCTCCCAACTTAAAGTTTATAATATTGTTTTTATAAACTTTTAACATAATTAATTTGTTACAAGTCTTCTAATTTACTTAATTACACATCTTGTATATAAATTAAGTCCTTGAATTTGTGTCCATCATATTTAGTCCAAAGTGTCCAAATAAATTGTCCAACATGTTTATTTTTTTATATAAACTATATAAATAAATAAATAATAATTACTTTCTAAATAATTATATAAGTTATCCATTCCTTGTAAATCATTAAATAAAACATATCCTTATGTTTTTAACATCTTTTTTTTACCATGAACAAGTATTTCTTGAATTTATGAAAACTTGATATATTTTATAAACATGTATAAAATATAATAGGTGATGATTAACCATATAACAACTATATAAAATATGAAATGAATAATTTGAAGAGATTAGGGTTTATAGAAGACTTTAAGAAGATGAATGAGGATGTTAGACAAGCTTAACATAAGTACTTATCCCAAAATACTTCCAATAAAACCTTAAACCAAACTAGAAAACCCTAATCTTCTTTACTTAGACAAACCCTTATAATCATCCAACCAAGTTTCCAATACCCTTTGTAACACCTTAGATATGATTTATATCAACCCTTGTATACTTGTATTACCTTAGAAATCAAAGTAGTGAATTGTTTTATGTTGTGATATGAAACCGTAGCCTATGTATGAGATAGAGAGAGTTTTTGCTTTGATTTTTCTTGTAAGAGTTTAGTTGAGTTTACTTCCACTTTTGAGGTTCTATTTATAGCAAGACATGAAGCAAAAACCACCTAAATAAATATATCAAATGGTTTTGAGTTTCATAAGGGTGTGTCCGGTTTCATAAACTCATATGGTAAGGTTTTTGAAGTTTAATATTGGTTTAGGTCTTGTAAAAGTATGGCACTTTGTAAGACAACCATGTCTTTGTGTAAGAGTGAGATGATAAGGCTTCAAGCATGCAAAATGTGCTCACTTTTCTCCTTGTTTGCAGCCAAACATCCAACACCAAAAGCAAGATCAAAAGTGATGATAGAATTGAGTTTTGTTCCATTGGATAAAGGTTATAGTTGTTTATTTGTGTTAGTGGAGCATTAGAATTAATTTCAAGTAAAGTATGAATGTGTATGTATGTAGAAACCGGCCATAGATGAGGGTGTGTATACGTTTTATAAAACTTTGCTAAAAATGTATTGGTGGGTATTTGTTGAAGTATATATGGGTTTATGGTTTGCCTTGCGTTCAAAAATGTAGTTTTATTGCGTTATGTAAACGTTTTATGTAACCAATAAAAATAAAAAGCGTAAAGTTATAAATTATCATCCTAATAACCTTATAACACTTACTTGACATAAACTTTTATTTGTTTGATGCTCGTTTATGTTCAACGCTTATTTTTAGTTTACACGATTTAACTATACGGTAAAAATTAAAAGTGAACACGTAAAAGTTTAAAAATAAATAATCGAATAATTGAAGTCGTAAAATGACCTGAAATAATGGATTGTTACAGTATTCTCCCATTAAAGGAGCCTTGTCCACAAGGCTCAAGACGCGTCACTTTTCAAGGATGCGGTTTTTGTGAAGAGATGCGGATACTTCTTTTGAAATTGATCTTCATGTTCCCATGTGAACTCAGGACCTCTCCTAGAGTTCCATCAAACCTTGATAATTGGAATACGGCTTTGTCTCAACCGTTTGACCTAACAATCCATGATCTCCATTGGTTCTTCAATGAAGTGAAGCTTGTCATCAATATGTATTTCCTCTAACGGAATTGCCAACGGCTCATCGGATAAACACTTCTTTAAATTGGATACGTGAAATGTGCTATGAACCCTGCTTAATTGTTGAGGAAGTTTAAGTTTGTAAGCAACGGTTCCCACTTTAGCTAACACCTTGAAAGGGCCAATATACCTTGGGTTCAACTTCCCCCGTTTGCCAAAACGGATAACCCCTTTCTAAGGCGAAACTTGTAACATAACTTTGTCACCAACTTGAAATTCTAAAGGCTTACGCCTCACATCGACGTAACTCTTCTGGCGATCATGAGCGGCTTGATTTCTACTCTTGATTTGAATGATCTTTTTGGTTGTCTCTTGAATAATTTCTGGACCGGTGAACTGAGCATCTTCGACCTCGGCCCAGCAAACAGGTGAACGACACTTCTGACCATAAAGTGCCTCAAATGGGGCAGCTTTAATGCTTGTGTGATAACTGTTGTTGTATGAAAATTTGATTAGCGATAAGTGTCTATCCCAACCATTCCCAAAGTCTATTACACAAGTGCGTAACATATCTGCTAGTGTCTGAATAGTTCTTTCGCTTTGCCCATCGGTCTGCGGATGGTAAGTAGTACTCATATCTAAACAAGTACCCAAAGCCTTTTGAAAAGCTCTCCAGAAATTTGATGTGAATCTATATTCACGGTCACAAATGATTGAGACAAGTATTCTATATATCGTGACTACTTCTTTCAAGTATAGTCTTGCCAATTTGTTTATAGAATCATTTTACTTCATCGGTAAGTGGGCAGACTTAGTAACATGGTCTACGATCACCCAAATGGTATCATAACCACCTGACGTCTTTGGGAGCGTGGTGATAAAATCCATGATGATATTGTCCCACTTCAACTGAGGAATCTCAGGTTGCACCAACAAACCAGATGGTTTTTGGTGTTCAGCTTTGACCATTAAACACGTCAAACACTTGCTAACATAGGTGGCAATATCGGCTTTCATGTTTGGCCACCAGTATAATTTCTTCATGTCCTGGTACATCTTGTCAGAACCCAGATGGATAGAATATTTTGACTTGTGGGACTCATGCATAATCAGGGTCCTCAGATCACCATAGCACGGTAACCAACTCCTGTTATTTAAACATAAAGTTCTGTCGGTACGGGGTTCCAATTTTTCCTTTGGGAGATCCTTCCTGACCATACCTCCTACATCTTTAGCTTTGAAGTTTTCTGATTTCATTGCTTCTATCCGAGCTTCCAAAATTTTCCTAGGGAGATTCAAATCAATTGTCATAACCAAGGCTCGAACCCTTAATGGCTTAATCCGTTCTTTACTGCTTAAAGCATCGGCCACTATGTTTGCTTTCCCCGGGTGATAACGAATTTCACAATCGTAATCACTAAGCAACTCCAACCAACGACGTTGCCTCATGTTCAACTCCTTTTGGTCAAGAATGTGTTGTAAAATTTTATTGTCAGTGAACACAGTGCACTATGTTCCGTACAGATAGTTGTGGAAACCATAAAGGAGGGTGAATTTGTTTCCTTTTAAAAACTTTAAGATCAAAGATTACATCACTCTTCTACCGGCGGTCCCATATATATATGGGGGCCGCCAAGTATATCAGGGGGGCGCCTGATTTATAGGACCGCCACCAGAAGAGGGTTTTGGACTAGATCTTTTGTATCAAATCACCAATCAAGTTTGACGTAATATGAGAAGTGTTGATAATGGATTTACAGTAACTAGCACATATTCTACCAATATATCTACACTCACAATGTTTAATACAAAGAGCTACACAACCATGTCTAACAAAACATACATAACGATTCACACAATGCAATTGTAAAAGTAAAGCGATAAATATAAAGACACAAGTAAAGAGAAAGGTAAAAGGAAATGCAAACCAAACACGGTGATTTATAGTGGTTTGGTCACGAAGCTCCTCTTCGCCCTACTCTACTCCTCGAGTATCCAACTTGAGAGTTACTTCACTAATCAACAAGCTCCCTTTCGGCGAAGAAAACCTTATAACCTTGCTTACATGTTTTTCGACACTAAGCTAGATGTCGAGTTCCTCTTCGGGTATAACCAAACCCGTTATGTTTTATGGCCAACAAAACAAGACTTGTGTTTTATGGCCTAAACACATAAACCACGTCGCTTACATTATTTTCCGACACTAAGCTAGATGTCGAGTCCTAATCTTAGCTAGAACCAATCTACCACTTCACCAATGTATTTTAAGGCCTAAAATACTAACCAACCCACAATCAACCCATCCAAATATATACATCATTTGGATCTACACACTACTAAAGATCGGAAGACATGGACTCGATCTATATGTAACAAATGTTACAAATGGACTAACTAGACTACATAACTTCGGATCTTGAAGATAACCGAAGTTCTTCTCTTGCACTTGAGGAAAAGAGGAAATGATAGAAGATTTGATGACATTTAAACAAGATTAATCAAAGTGATGATCAATAGATATTAGAGAGGATTTAGTGAGATCTAGAGAGAGAAAGAACTGAAAGAAAATCGTACAAAAGGGTTGTGAAAATAGTTGGAGGTGACCCACTATTTATAGGAGCTGAAAAACAACCTGTCAGGAAACGGCGGTCCCAGATATATTAGGGGGCCGCCGGCCTATTTAAGGGACCGCCCCGACAAGGGGAAATAACGCTCCTTTTTTTGTCTTTTTGTGGTGACAAACTTGTCTGGTGAAAGTGATAATTGTTTTGGGTGGAAAATAACAATTTGAATTTTGAAATATTACCCGTAACATTAACATTTCTTTATAATTTCAAGAAATAATTTATCTAATTGATTTTTTGAAAATTGTTTTGTCAACATTTATAAAAATGTGAAGTTTAAACAAACTATTTCTTTGGATCATTCCTACAAGTTTAATGTTTGTTTGTACATACCTTATGTGATTTACGTCGGGTGCAAACAAACATCGGTGTTGATACAGATTTGAGACGTCGAGATGTTGATGTATGTATGCATTGATGATTTGTGATTACGAGTAACTTGCGCACTTAACGTTATGTATTACAAGTCACATATTTATCATCACCAAAACATAAAGAGATCATATAGATTAAATATCGTAATATTTGCAATAATAATCTCCCCTTTTTTGATGATGACAAACTATGTAAACTATAATATATAGTAAAGTTTAAAAGTTACTCGTTTACACTCCTTTCTCCCCCTTTTGTCGAAGCAAAAAGGTATAGTGTGGATTATGGTTGGAGCATATAGGTTGGAGGTTTGAGAAGAAGACAGGAGAAGAGGGTACGTGCTCCGGGTATATATGTTAGAGGAATGAGAGGAGGATAGGTGCTTCGAGTATATAGACGAGGTTATAAGAAATGAGAAGAAGGCTTGAAAAGAAGGTAGGTACTTCAAGTATATAAGTTGAAGGTATGAGAAGAGAACCTCAAGGTTGAGGGTGACTTTTAAGTGGAGGAGGTGAGGTATTTGGAGTATGAATGAACCCTTCATTGTATTTGAAAATCCTTGATCCTATCTTCCTATAAAGGTGAGCTTGCATCATCCCAGTAAAGTCTTTTATCATCACGGTTTCACCAACTCCATGCTATTTACCCACATTTCTCCTAGTTCCCCCTTGCTCATTGCGTCCCCATGATAATTACATTCCTTGTATATTGACTATAATGGATCTATAAATAATTATCATCGATCAAGGGGGCGTTAGAGGGTCTTGAGAATTCGAGCAATTAAAATGGGGTTGGGTGGGAGTAGAGCACTTGCAAATGCTCCCCCTCAGTGTATGCTCCCCCTTGTTTGGGGCACCAATAAATCAAGATATTGCAGTGCTATAAAACAAAGTTAGTAGACAAGTGCACATATACATATAGCAAAACATTAGCGGGGAACTAGACATGTACTTCTAGGTTTTATTATTCTAAAGTATGACACTTTGAAAGAGAAGTAGAAACTAGACACAAGCAATCATTATTTTAAAATTAACAACCTAAATGATGAAATAAAAAGAATCGAGAGTATATTTAAGGAGAAAGATTAGACTGACTTTTAATAAACGAGAATGGGATTCGTTTATTGATTGACACAAAAAATTATGAAATGCCTTTTAAGAGTAACGCATGACACTTAAAACTATCTTGGCAAAAAGTAAAAGGAAAAACATAATATATATACTATATATATATAATATATAAAAATATATATATATAATACTTTAAAAGAATAACAAGAAAAATAATACGAGGATAGAGACGATGTGCTCTTGGATATGAATGAAAATGATTCCATAAAGCCGAAAAGTGGGAAAGGATGAGCGATACTAAAGAAGGAACGTGTTGAAGAGAGGTTGCTAGAAAAGATTGATATATCATTTGCACTAACAATTGATGTGCATATGATCTTATCGAGACAAAAGTGGACGATTAAGAATTTAAAGGTTTGTTTGGTGTTTTGTTGGTTGACAATGTTGAGGAACAAAGGTGGGATGTGAAATGAGGTGGTAGTTCTTTCATGGTGGAAGAATAATAAGAGACTCAACAACGTGGTTACTCCATAACACTTGAAGATTAAATATCTTCTTGATGTTCTTCACTTTCTAGAAAGTAGAAAGTTTTGCGAAGGAGTGACATTTGCATTTCGCAATTTACTTAAATATTTCGGATGAAATAATTAAGTTGTCAAGAGATATAAGAGGAATTTTAATAGTAACAAGACATTTAGAGGCGATTACTTAAATATTTCGGATGAAATAATTAATTTGTCAAGGGATTTAGGAGGAATTCTAATAGTAACAAGACTATTAGAAGAGAGAAGAAACATACAGAAGTGAGAAGAAACGTTAGAGATGGGGAGACTCATTAAAAGTGAAAAGGAAGAAGTGAGAAGAATCATTTATGAATTTGAGACAAGACGTATGTGAGATGTGAGGACCAAGGTTTGTATGTGAGGGGATTTATTGTGAAGTGATGGACTATAAGTCTATCGATTGTAAGAAATATGTTTGATAATGAGACGCACTTCATTATGAAATTCACTTGACTCTTGAAAACATAAGCAACGATGCTTATTAGTGTTGGGATATGAGGATGACCCATTGATCTATAGAGAATAATTGGGTATAGTTTTGGGTGTAGAGTAGACGTCAACTCGTAGCAGAAGAGAGGAAGTGTTAGGTTATGAAAAAAAAATGAATGGTATTACAAGTTGCTGCCGGCAGTCCCAGATATATCTAGGGGCCGCCGGACCGCCAACAGGAGGGATGTTTGGGTAAATTTATGAATTTTTTGAAAAGAGTGACATTTTCATTTGCATTTCTCTAATTAAAAATACTTAAAGTACTTCGAATGAAGTAGTTAAGGTGTCACGACACGAAATGGAACACGGACTAGAATCAAAACTAGAAGAAAAGAAGAGAACGATTTATGGAATGTGTTCACATCTTTCCCTAAACTGACGGAAGATTAATTTGCGATTCGACGATTGAGGGGTAAAGTAAAGAATGTCGGCGATGTTCATCTTACAGATGCAACCTTTTCGATGGAGATTTTCCTTTTTGGACATTATATCGAAGGAAACAATGGTGAGTTATCAACGGTTGTGTTTACGTACGCAAAAAAATTAATAATAATAGTAATAATAAATAATAATAATAATAATAATAAAGTAAACAAACGTAAGATAGAGACGTTGAGCTTGACAATGTCAGATCGATGGTTTGGTTAGACGTACGATAAACTATACTTATATAAGTTTGTTGCTTCTTCCTTGATGCATTGCGAATGTTCATAGAACAATCACACGACGAGGTATACGGTTGTCTTAAAGGTGGTAGCGGAAATAGTGGAGGAAAGATATTAGCCATCTCTATGGTTGAAGAGGCGTGGTTGAGTGAGAAGGAAGAGGTGTGATCGAAAGACAAAGAGTGTTTTCGTCGAAGAGAGATAATGTTTTCGTCGAAAAAAAATGTTTTCATCAGAGAGAAAGGATGTTTTCGTTGAAGAGAAAGAATGTTTCGTCGAAGAGAAAGAATGTTTTCGTCTAAGAGAAAAGAATGTTTTTGTCGAAGAGAAAGAATGTTTCTTCGAAGAGAAAGAATGTTTCCGTCGAAGAGAAAAGGATGTTTTCGTCGAAGAGAAAAGGATGTTTTCGTCGAAGAGAAAAGGAGAGCGTTTTAACTTATGTTGTTAAAAGTCTTGAATAGGGATTTTTGGATATGACTTTTAACGTTTGCGATCGCAAGTTAAAGATACTTGAATATTTCAGATGAAATATTTAAGTTGTCAAACCTACTAGTAGGAGTGTTAGATTTGTATCTAACTTTTTCTTGACAAAAGAGTAGATTATTCGGAAGAAAGCAAGATGATGATTAAGAGAATGTGTGAGTGAAGACTCTAGGAGATATAAAACCGTTTTATGACTCTTTTGACTTTTTACATTTGTGACACGGACGCGAAGAAAAATATTCTAGTGTGAGAAGATATATACCTAGATGCATAAGATATATAGATATAGAATTTAAGTTTATCCTAAGCATGCATAACACAATCAATCAAACATGATTAATGTGGTAAGAACTATATGACATTTAAATATAAATTGTCATACATTAAACTAACATCAGTGGTAGGTGCACAAATTACACGCTAACGTCACAGGAAAATGACGCATACAAAATGTGATAATTTTAAATGCAATCATCATGTAAAACATGTTAGCATTTAGCACTTAGGAGCATGTGTTATTTAGATAAACTAAGAGATATTTTATCTAAATTGCTAGAAAAAGGCAAATGCTTTTACAACAAACATGCATTCAATAGCTAAACAAATACATGTTGAGCATCAAGACAAACATGAAAGCATATAATTGCATTACGTGGGAGCACTCCTAAAGGGAAACCTAATTTCTACTTTCTTAGTGTGCACTCCTAATGAAATACAAAGTCTATCGATGTAGACTATCATTAGGCATATTTAAGAAGAGCCATTTAATCAAATTAAAAAGAAGGAATATGAGGACTTTCACTAGTGCGTGCTCAATTCAGCTAAACATGACCGTTTTTAGGGGGGGGGTTCTATTATTACCCGAACCAACTTTCACTCTTGGAAGCAATTCAAACCGTTAGTGTCAAATATGATTTCTAGTGCAATAGATTCTCCAGTAGTCATTCTCATGTTAGACAAAATAGAATTCCTTATATTTTCCTAATTGAAGTGTAGCAAAGATAATACTTTGTTTTGTCTTTCATACAAGGAACTACTATGACTCAAACTAAACGTACTTTAATTTTCGTTCCACATAATCCTAATCAAGATGTGTGGAATTCTAAGGTTGAATGAGAGAGCAAGAAAGTTAGTTGTAGCTATAAGAAAGAATGAGTCATAGGGACTAGGAGTTATGCTTAAATGTGACAAATGTGTAAGTGCTTTTATATGAGAGTGTTAAAGAATGCACCTTTGCATGTCTTTTATAAAAGAAATCCAATTAAGGTTATTTACCTTAATAGATCTTGTGTTTGTTTCTTTATAGAAATAATAATGATTAACTAAAGTTTAGTTACATCTATGTTAGAGTTTTAAGCAAGAGATTGACAAGAGGAAGATGTTTAAATCTAAGGCAGTAGGTGCGGATCTACCTAAACCGAAGATGAATTTAGGACGAAGGATCCATCGATCCGTGGAGGTGCCAAATTTGGGCAAGGATCATTTTTCCATTATTTGGGAGATGGTTTTGATATTAGGTTATTAAGAGAAACTTATATAAGTTATAAGGGTTCTCGGTTTGAGTTTTTAGAAATGACATCCAAGTCTTGCTTTCAATACAAAAAACCAAAAATATGTTGGAGTACTTATTGAGTTTTCCGGTAAAATCTATAGTCGTCAAATGCCTACTAGAGTGTGTTAGGTTTAGAATTTTGTACATTTGACCATAGCTATTAACACAACATTTGAACACTTTAGACTCAATGAAACATCTTCATTGCAAGTGTGAATTGCAATTCGATGACTAATCTTGTTGTCTTGCAATCGACTTCGTGATTTCATGTAATAACCGAGGATGGTTAAACATGTAGACACGGAAAAATATCTATGGTCATTTGATTGATATTTCTGTGATCTAGATAAATCCTAGTCTCGATTTCATGTTCATATTCTAATTTTGTAATTAGATTGAATGATGAGATTGATTATCGTTTGAATAATAATCATCTTCATATTCGAAATCCTCTTACGATCACTTATTGAAAGAAAGCAAGATAATGGTTTGTGGAATATGTTCAATTCTTCCTAGTCCTAACCTTAGATGGTTAAATGGTTCTCATGTGGTGAAGAAGAAATATTATGCTTATTTGGTAAAGTAAGAGAAAGTTTTGATGAGAGGATAATTTGAGTTTTGAGTTGTGCTTTTGAATTGTTTGAGCAAAGTTACATATGTTGTGCATTTGCTCATGTTTGGCTTTTCGGAGATGACGACTTTACCAATTGCATTGCAAGGTAAATTACTTGAATATTTTGGACAAAACATTCAAGTCGTCGATCCTACTTCATTGTGTATTTTATGCATATATTTGCCAAATATTTGGAACACAACTATTGGACAAGTAGACTCAATATGACATCATTTACACAAGTGTGAGTTATGATCCGATGCATATTCTTATCGTCTTAGAAAAGGATGTCATTATTTTCATATCAATCGAGTGTGATTGAGTATGTAGGTTTAAGATAATATATCTTGTTACATTTTGATATAATAATCTCAAAGTAGACAAATAAGATCTGCTTTCTTTTGTCCACACTCAAAAATTTGTCAATTTAGATTCGATATAAATATCAATCATAATAAGGAATAATGAATCACTATATATTTAAAATCCTTTTTTGACCCCTACGAACAATCCTTATTTAAAAGAAAAAAAAAATAAATATTGTCAAAGATATGTTCCTATTTATCACTAAGACTAGTTGTAAGGGAGGTTAAATGAATTCTAACAAGTTAATTTTCTACTTAAGAATGTCATATATTTGCTTGTTGCGGAAAAACTATTTGTGGTATGTATTCGTATGCATAGTATTGATATTTTATGAGTATATAAATGATTTTCCTAACCATTTTTATACAACACACATCTTTTGTAAAATACTATATGTTTATAAAAAGAATATAATTATGTATGTGTGTTAGAACAATGCAAGCACAAGCAAAGTTAAAAAATTATATTTTCTTTTACTTAATTTACCCAATGTATTAAACAAATCCTTTTATTTTGTTTAACCAACCCGAGGTCAAACAAGCAAGATGATGAAAATATTTAGACATTTTATTGGAAGAGAGATAATGTGTTGGAAATATTTTAATGATGGGTTTTAACATATGATCTTAGGACATTATTTTTCCACACACTTGACAAACTATTAAACTCTCATTCCTAAGTGGGTTACTACACTCAAAATGATCTACTATGTTGTTTATGTAACACTCGTAATATAGTGATTTATGTCTATATGGCAATGCACAAACAATTTTGCAACTTATCGCAGAAATCTAGGCGTAATTCTATTAGGCATAATCTTGATAATCTAGTAACATACAAATTAGATACATGACACATGTGTCTAGATATATAATTAGCTCAATTACAAATAGTAATGATTACTTATTAATATCTATTAACCAAGTTGAAACAAAAGTAAACACATATAATCATCTAGCATACACATAAGGATATTCGTCGTTGTTTTGTGTATTAGATATAACGATGTATACTTAGCTTGATTTGATTTGAAAATAAAATAGGTTCCTCCCATTTCAAAAATTAATTAAGATCAATATTTTGAAAAGGGACAAATACATATTTTTTTCAAAGTTATATAGTTAGAAATGTCCGACTCAAAGGAAAATGTAAAATACAAATTTTACGTTAAAACGGAACTCAAGGTTTTGACCACTATGTAGTTATTTGCATTTCTGACTTATTTAAGTTTAGAATGAAGACTTGGAAGTATTTTTAAATGAAAGTAGACTTAGTTATCTTCGAAATAACGGGTGGCACGATTTCTACGGACTTACGATTAATTTTATATGATTTTTTTACAAGTTTGTTTAATTCTGCTGAAAACAGAAGGACGGAACCACATAAAGTGCGCTCCCAGATATATTTAGGGGGGGCCGCTCCCCCGAACATTTAGGGGACCGCCACCAGAGACCCAAAAACACTTTTTGTTCAAAATAATTTAGTAACTTAACTGTAGAACATAGGACTTTAAAAAGTAGTTCCAGCACATAAATTTCGTGTTTTAGACATTCATTTTCTATTTAGACTTAGTCATGCATATTTGACACTTTCTATGTTTCTTTTGAGAAAATTTTCTTCAAGCTAGTACACGAGAGTATATAATTACTAACAAAATAGTACAATAAACAACAAATACTCTTTTCATATTTAATCCCCCTTCATGGGTAATTTGATACATGGATCATACTCTATTTTAAAAATCATTTGTTATGAAAACTAGAGCGACGTGGCTCTGATACCAATTGTGGAAACCGTAGAGGGGAGGGGGTGTGAATACGTTTCCTTTTAAAAACTTTAAGATCAAAGATTACATCACTCTTCTACCAGCGGTCCTATATATATATATATATATATATATATATATATATATATGGGGGCCGCCAAGTATATCAGGGGGCCGCCTGATTTATGGGACCGCCACCAGAAGAGGTTTTTAGACTAGATCTTTTGTATCAAATCAACAATAAAGTTTGACGTAATATAATAAGTGTTGATAATGGATTTACAGTAACTAGCACATATTCTACCAATATATCCACACTCACAATGTTTAATATAAAGAGCTACACAACCATGTCTAACACAACATACACAACGATTCACACAATGCAAGTGTAAAAGTAAAGCGATAAATATAAAGACATAAGTAAAGAGAAAAGTAAAAGGAAATACAAATCGGACATGGTGATTTATAGTGATTTGGTAATGAAGCTCCTCTTCACCTTACTCCACTCCCCGAGTATCCAACTCGAGAGTTACTTTCATAATAACTAGATCCTTTCGGCGGAGTCAAGAAAGAAAACCTTTATAACCCTTGCTTACATGTTTTCCGACACTAAGCTAGATGTCGAGTTCTTCTTCAGGTACAACCAAACCCGTTATGTTTTATGGCCAACATAACAAACCTTGTATTTTATGGCCTAAACACATAAACAACGTCACTTACATTATTTTCCAACACTAAGCTAGATGTCGAGTCCTAATCTTAGCTTGAACCAATCTACCACTTCACTAATGTATTTTAAGGCCTAAAATACTAACCAACCCACAATCAACCCATCCAAATATATACATCATTTGGATCTACACACTACTAAAGATTGAAAGACATGGACTCGATCTATATGTAACAAATGTTACAAATGGACTAACTAGACTACATAACTTCAGATCTTGAAGATGACCGAAGTTCTTCTCTTGCACTTGAGGAAAGGATAAAAGATTTGATCACATTTAAACAAGATTAACCAAGTTGAATGATCAAAGATTTAGAGAGATTTAGTGAGATCTAGAGAGAGAAAGAACTGAAAGAAAATCGTGCAAAAGGGTTATAAAAATAGTTGGAGGTGACCCACTATTTATAGGAGCTGAAAAATAGCCTGTCAGGAAACGGCGGTCCCAGATATATTAGGGGGCCGCCGGATATTTAAGGGGGCCGCCGACCTATTTAAGGGACCGCCCCGACAGACGCTCCTATTTTTGTCTTTTTGTGGTGACAAACTTGTCTGCTGAAAGTTTAACATGTTTTGGGGGGAAAAGAACCAGATTTTGAATTTTGAAATAATTACCACATAAAATATTTCTTTATAATTAAAAAAATAATTTGTCTAATTAATTTTTGAAAAAATTATTTTGTTACATTTATAAAAATGTAAAGTTTAAGACAAAAACTTATTTCTTTGATCATCCTACAAGTTTAATGCTTGTTTGTACATACCTTATGTGGATTTAGGTATGGGTGTAACCAATGTTTGTTTGATGGCATACTTGAGACGTCGAGAGATGTTGATGCATGTATGCATTGATGATTTGTGTAAACAGTAACTTCCAAACAAATGTCGGTATTGATGTAGACTTGAGACATCGAGAAATGTAGATGCATGTATGCATTGATGATTTGTGATTTACGGAGTAACTTTGGCACACTTTACGTTACGTAATTGGCAAGTCACATGTTTGTCTGTCATCACCAAAACAGTTAAAGAGATCGTAAGATTAATATCATAATATTTGCTACTAACAATAGTGTCTCTAAATCTTGAAGCGAACACTAGTATAAGCTCCTAACTCCTATCATGAGTCGTTTAATTCCTTCTCATTGATCTTCAGTTGTCGTATGCATTAAATAAAATAAAAGCTAAAAAAAAAAAAAAAAAAACCACCTTCTCGTTTTGCATTAAGACATCACCTAATCCTTTATGCGAAGCATCGCAATAAATAATAAAGTTCTCAGCTTCTTCTGGTAGAGCCAAAATAGGTATGCTACATAGTTTCTACTTCAATAACTGAAAGGGAGCTTCTTATTTGTCACCCCAATCAAACTTGACCTTATTCTGGGTTAGCTTGGTCATTGATTTGGCGATCTTTGAGAATCCTTCAATGAATCTTCGATAATAACCAGCGAGACTTAAAAATTGACGAATCTTTGTGGGTGTCTTAGGAGATGCCCAATCTTTAATAGATTCGATCTTGGCGGGATCCACGTGAATACCCTGACTGTCAATCACGTGACCGAGGAGCTATACTTTGGGGATCCAAAATTCACACTTAGAAAATTTGGCATAGAACTCCTCTTTCTTAAGCAACTCTAAGATTAACTGAAGGTGCTCCTCATGCTCTTGCTTGCTTGTTGAGTAAATCAGAATATCGTCAATGAAGACAATCACAAAATTATCCAGATATGGCTTGCACACCCGATTCATGAGGTCTATAAATACAGTCGGTGCATTAGTCAACCCAAACGGCATAACTTGAAATTCATAATGGCCGTAACGAGTTCTGAAAGCGGTCTTCGGGATGTCTTCTTCATGAACTCGCAGTTGATGATAATCCGACCTCAGGTCGATCTTCGAGTAGATGCTCGACCCTTAAAGTTGATCGAATAAGTCATCAATTCTTGGAAGCGGATAATAGTTCTTTACCGTTAGCTTATTCAACTCTCGGTAATCGATGCACATCCGGAATGATCCATCCTTCTTCTTGACAAACAAGACCGGAGCTCCCCAAGGTGAGGATATGGGTCTTATGAAGCCTTTGTTAGAAAGTTCCTGCAGTTGATTCGACAATTCTTTCATCTCGGACGGAGCTAACCGATAAGGCGCCCGTGCTACAGGTGCAGCACCAGGTACCAAATCAATTTAAAATTCCACTTGTCGGACTAGTGGAATACCCGGCAAGTCATCTGGATTAACTTCAGGAAAGTCTCGAACAATTTGTACGTCTTCAAGTCGCTTCTCCTCTGACTTGTCTTCAGCCTTCTTTACGGTAATATGTTCCAAAAAGACCTGATATCCTTTTAGCAAATACTTTTAGGTTTTGGTATACGAGATGATGTTTAACCGAGACTCATGTCCGTTGTTGCTCCCGTCAGCATGAAAAAATAAAATTTCATTTCCAAAGGGAACACGAACGAGTTTCTCATCATAGACAATTACAACATGATATTTTGTTAACCAGTCCATACCAATTATGACATCAAAGCTATTGAGCTCTACGAGCATTAAATCGATGTTGAAGGGATGATTCAGAAAATTTAGTGTGCAACTCCGTATAAGTGTATTAACCTTAATTATTTTACCGTCAGCTAACTCGACGTCATAACTGTGGTCTAGTGTAGCTGGAACGATATCAATCAAAGAACTAAATGTAGTAGACACGAAACTCCTATTGGCACCAATATCAAATAAAATTGAAGCATAACGGTTGTTTAGGAGGAACGTACCCGTAACAACATTGGAGTTTGGGTTTGTCCCTGCCGTGCCCATAGCATAAGCCCTTGCCACAGCATTACCATTTCTAGCTTAATTTCCCTGATTCTTGTTTCCAACTTTGGGCAGTCTTTCTTGTAATGCCCCTGAACCCCACATTCATAGTAAGTGACACACTGCTGAGTGTTGGTATTAGAAGCATCACCCCTACAATCACGAGCCAGATGGCCAACTTTCTTGCATTTGTTGCACCTTGGTGCACACTGCCCTTCGTAATGGTAGTTGCATTTAGGGCACAAAGGTTTAGATCCTCCGTACGGTTTCTTCTCACCAGGCCCGGCGGTATATGCCCGTGCCACATTATACCTTTTGAAAGGGTGGTGTTGGTTTTGATTGTTCCTTAAAGTATCCTCAAACTTCGTTTTTTCAGCTTGACTTTCAACCAAAGTACGGATCTTTTGATCCATCAGTTCAGCTGCAAACTCAATTGCATCCTGCATTTTCTTTGGCTTAGACACCATTACACTTCCTTGGATCATGTTGAGAAGACCACCGACATAATTTTTAACCTTATCAGACTCTTCGGGAAACATCCTCCCGATATGT
Organism: Tanacetum coccineum; assembly: GCA_026074375.1. Classification (NCBI taxonomy): domain Eukaryota; kingdom Viridiplantae; phylum Streptophyta; class Magnoliopsida; order Asterales; family Asteraceae; genus Tanacetum; species Tanacetum coccineum. The sequence goes on from BQNB010117588.1 coordinate 18,783, forward strand.
GTGTGTGTGTGTGTGTGTGTATACATATATACGTATATATGTATATATACATACATATATATTTTTCTAATGTTTTTACAATATATTTTTTTTATAAATTAAATAGTAATTATATAAATAAGGACTTATTATGTTTATAGTTTCAAGAATTGAGTCCGACTAAGTGTAGTTTTATGTGTCATCCAAAAAGGAATAGGATAAGTGTTTGTGGTTGCTTCCATGTAGCATTTATATATTTGGTAACATTGAAAAAAGGTGATAAATGATCATGAGATATCTCATTTAGATCACGCACATATGAGTTAAAGGTTTGATCTTTCAGAAAAACCTAAATGAAGAAAAATTTATTGATTTATATATTCTGCTCACCTATACACATTATAAAACCGGACCGAACCGAAAACAATCGAATTGAACTAATAATCGAACCGAATTTGCCAAAACTGAACTGAACTACAATTTCGGTTTTCAGGTTAGAGATTGTTTGGCCGTCTGAATCGGAAACCGAACCGAAAACCAAATTAATATAAATATTTTTTTATATATATATATAAATACCGATAGAATTTTATTCAAATATAAAAAAACACTTATTATGCTTGAATTTTTTTTTTGTTAAATATTATGTATTACTATTTTTTTTAAATAAATTGTGGTATTTGGGTTATTCGGATCAACCCGAAAACTGAACCGAATTCAAATTTGTTTTTCTGTTAGGTTCGGTTGAATTCTAGTTTGGTTCGGTTTTTGGGTTGTCCAAAAAAAATATAACCAAACTAATCGAACTGAACTTACCGAAAAACCCGATAACCGAACCGATTAACACCCCTAGCTAATCGTGTAATTTCTCTTGGGCCATATCCGTAGGTGGGCTGATCTTTTTCCAGATTTAAGTTTGTAATAACATTATTTTGGGCCAATGGGCCAAAAATATCTAAACATTTCATTAACTGTTATATAGCCAATGTCTTAAAAAACACATGTGTAATTTAGTAGTTTTTTGGTTTTTTAGATGTTTTAGCTTATAACGTTCGTTCTTATGTTGAAGTAAAAGAAAGCATTTTGTTTTTTTTATTTACGGATTTGTTTGTTTTTTAATGTTGGTGTTTTTTTTATGTGTAATCATTGGGTCAATACATGTTGATTTGTGAAACAACTTTTGCCACTTAAAATCTTGTTTCAGCTTGCAATATAACAAACAACAGTTAATCTGTCGTTTTAGCCATAGTCAATATAACACCCCGTGTTTTCGGTCATTGTACGACGATTGCGTGCCCGATGTCGTAAATATTATTTTACGAGTTTCGGTGAACGAGCGTCGACATTTAAAATTTTATTTGTCGCTAATAAATATTTTCGTATTTTATTATGAAAAATTTGGAGAAGATTTGATTACTTTTATTTTTGACGTTTCGCGAGTCGACATTTGACCGCGCGTTCGTTAATCGTTTCGAGCTTCGTAAAATTTACGACGTGTCTCGTTATTATTTTTATGATCATAAAATATTATTTTATGAACCATGTCATCTTTGTTTCCTGACCTTGGTTATAGCTCGCGTTTAAGGCTCGCGTTTAATTAAAAGTGGGTACAAGATATTATGAGATATTTACACAAGATATTATGAGATATTTATACAAGATATATATACAAGTAGCTAGTAGCAAAACTCATTTTCTCTTCCTATTTGTCTTGTGGTTTCAGCCGAACATCACCACACACACACAATATGATATCAAAAACATTTTCTTTCTCTCTTTGTCTTTGAGGTTAGGCCGCATATTATAACCCACACAAACCATTCATTTTTCTAGTTTGATCTCATTAACACATTCAATTATCACTTAAATGATGATGTGAATCAAGTAGAAACCAAGTTGTAGTTTGGTTTCTCTTTTCCTTCTTGGTTCGAATCAAGCAAAAGGCCACAAGGAAGTGGTTTTGTTGATTGGTTATTATTCGGGTTGATTAAAGATGGTTTTGGTTTGGGTTGGTTGAGGTGAGCCGCGGCTAAGACTCAAGAAGGACAACCCGACATTTCCTTTTCCCGACTTTGCTTCCGTATAGCATAGTGAGCTCATTTTTATGTCTATTTCAATTATTTCATTCATTTGATTTGATTTAAGTAAATATGTATATATGTGATGAAATCGAGTTGAAACTTGCGGCGTCTAGTGCATGGTGATATAAAATGATTTAGTGGGCTAAGTATAAATTGTATGTCATGTTAGATGTAGTTTTGATGAGCTAGTTGGTCGAAAACGGATTTTGGCGTGGTTTGTAATAAGTTCACTGTGAGCAGAAAGTTTGGCACGCCAACCGAGGATCGAGATTTCGTAAAATCTGATTTTAGGCTTGGAAATAT
>BQNB010117589.1:0-21145 GCA_026074375.1 Tanacetum coccineum
AAATTATTACTTAATCGTTTATATTTGAGAATTGCAGTAATTATGGAGTACTTGGTGAAGATTAGCTAAAAGGCATGCATTCTGGAGCTTAAATGAATATATTTGAATATTACCGTTCTGAAGACCAATACGCCGTATCCATCAAGGAACCAAAGACCACAAAGGAAACAAGATCCAATACGTCGTATCCAGGAAAGGCAATACGTTGTATTCAATCTTTTTGGAAATAAAATATTCTGGAAGATATCAAACGTGGTCCCTACTCCAAGAAACCCCCCAATACGTTGTATCCAAGACATTGGATACGCCGTATCGAACTGACTTCAGACCCTATAAATAGAAAACTCAAAAACGAGTTTTAAGTGTGCTATATCATATTCTTGATACCTAAACCACAAAAGTCGATTTTCAGAGGAGAAAAAGAGCAGAAGAGGTCGAGCAACGCGATTCATTCCATAGGAGACAACGTGTAATTTCTTATACTTTTGTAATCGTTCAGTTTTTGGTATCACTCGTTAACTCGTTAGTTTACCTTGGCTAAATCATTACTCTTGTATTAATTATGACGTTTGAAGGCTAACACCTTCGGGTATTAGCCATTGTTATGAAGATCTTAATGTTTGATTGCTTGTTTATGTTTATTAATTTATACTTTTTTACGTGCTTTTGTATGCAACCTATCATTCAACTGGATCTAGTGATACAGACCAAGTAATCTAGATACCGGGATAGCTCTCCGTATAGTGATTTATACATTTAGACCAATAGGATCAAAATTAACGACCTATCTTCACCCTTTGATTGTGAGCTTAGTTGGGCCATAAGTTGAGAGCTTAGTTGGGCCATAAGGTGACTTTGGTATCAACGAGTACGTTCTAATCAATTGGTAAAGACTCGGTTAGTAGACTACTAGTGTATGAATTACCATTAAACAGTAAGTGGGTAAAGTCTCTATGAGCTAGGGTTTAACAAGATCACAATTACTTTAATCCCTAAGATAGATTATAATAAGCAAATAAGGATGCTTTATGCGGATTCGTTTAATTGTGACAGAATTATACGTGTCTAGGTCTTAGGAAGAAGTAATGCCTAAGTCTTAAGAATGATATGCCGCCTCAAGATAAGTAATCATTGCACTAATAAACAAACCAACGTTCTGATTGGGTTAATAATTGTTAATACAGTTTTCTTATATTTGGCTAGACCGCACTTTTATCTTCTATTACTTTGCTTGCGTGTGTTTTATTGTCTTGAATTGGTTTTAGTCACTACCAAACCCGTGCCAATCTCTCAGACTGAAAAACCTCCATTTTCTATTAGATTTAGGATTAACATAGGTTTAGCATAGATTAGACTAACTTAGATTAGAAAAACCAAAGTATTAATAAATTGAAAGTGTTCCTCGCTCTTAGTGATCAACACCTTACTTACCACGAAACTCCCATCGATCGGGTACACTGCCCGTTAAAGTGTTGTTTTGATTAAGTCGGCAAAATATAAATTTAAAACTTGAATCATAATTTAACACCACACAACGACACAATCAGCTCTTTCTCTCTTTATATATATATATATATATCCAGTGAGAATTATAAGTATAATAAGAAGAATAAAAAGGATTTCTAGCCACACATTTTAAATAGGAGAGAGAATTTTAAGGGGAGATGCATCCATTTTTGTAGGTGCATTTAAAATGTGTGGTTGTGGTTTCTTCTTATCATTCTTATTTTAAGTTTTCTTCTTATTTGATCATAACTCTATATATATATATATATATATATATATATATTAAGTTTTGAAACTTAAGTTTTGGCAAAACTAAATTTATACGTGTTTATGAAAACTTGATTTCGTATGATAATAACTAATTTCTTAGTTAATTATAATACTTATGATAAATTCTAAATCTTTGATTTTTGAATCCTAGACACAGAATTGAGAGAATGAAATTTCCTTACGGACTGTCAGATGGTCGGTTCCCTTATGTGTGTGGCTGGCCCCCTTATCACTAAGGGGGCCGCCCATCTGACGATTTTATTTTCCTAATTTTACGATTTTGATATGTTAGTTTTAGTTGTAGTTTAATGTTCTAGTTTGCTTTTAAGTGAATTAATTTCCTATTAACATTTGTGATGATATAGATGCTTAATAAGTACTTAATCAATTTGTTCCATCATTCCTAGACCTAGACGTAAATAATTTAAAGGTTCACGTTTAAGGGGTTTAGTTAGAATGTCGGTAATGTTGTCTTCCGATGAAACCTTTTCTATGGAAATATTCCCTTTTTGAACATTGTCACGAAGGAAATGATGACGAATTTCAATGTGTTTTGTACGAGAGTGTTGAACGGGATTTTTACTTAAGTCTATGGCTCCTTTGTTATTACACATTATAGGAATATTATCTAGACTAATGCCATAATCTACGAGAGCTTGTTTCATCCATAGTGCTTGTTGGCATGCCTTTTCGGCGCTTACATATTCGGCTTCGATAGTGGAAATAGCAAGAGCGGTTTGCTTGTTAGAGAACCAAGATGTTAAACAACATCCTATGAACGTACAAATACCGCTAGTGCTTTTTTGATCCACATAGTCTCCTGCATGATCAGAGTCGTCATATACTATAGTTTCTATGTCGGGCCCCTTAGGATACCACAATCCTAAGTGTATAGTGCCTTTAATGTATCGGAAAATACGTTTAACCGCTTCAAGGTGAGAGGTTTTGGGATCCTCTTGGAAGCGTGCACAAAGACAAACACTAAACATGATATCGGTCCTACTTGCCGTTAAGTATAGTAAACTACCTACATACCTCTATATTTGGTATTATCTACGGACTCACCTTCTTCGTCTTTCGTGAGTTTTGTTTCCATAGACATAGGAGTTTTCATTGGCTTAGAGTCTTTTAATCCAAAATTCTTAAGCATTTCTTTTATATATTTTGATTGATTAAAGAATATGTCATCATCTAATTGTTTTATTTGTAATCCTAAGAAGAAATTGAGTTCGCCCATCATACTCAATTCAAACTTATTGTGCATGATTTTGGCGAAATCATCACACAATTCTTGACAAGTTAAGCCGAATATAATGTCGTCGACATATATTTGGACAATGATGAGGTTAGAGTCTTTCTTTTTAGTAAAGAGTGTGTTATCTACCATTCCCATGGTATAATCATGTTTAATAAGGAAGGCTTTTAATCTATCGTTCCAAGCTTTAGGAGCTTGTTTAAGTCCGTAAAGCGCTTTCTTGAGTCTATAAACATGATTAGGTTTTGCGAAGTCAATGAATCCCGGAGGTTATGCCACGTAAACCTCCTCATTGATAAAACCGTTAAGGAATGCACTCTTTACATCCATTTGAAATGATTTGAAGTCTAGTGCGCATGCATAAGCTAATAATATTCTTATGGATTCTAATCTAGCTACGGGTGCATAAGTCTCGTCATAATCAATTCCTTTTTGTTGATTATAACCTTGGGCAACTAGCCTGTCTTTAGGATTTGGAACTAATTCCCAAACATCAATTGAGATAAATTGATTTAATTCTTCTTCTATAGCAATTATCCAACTTTCATCCTTCAAATCTTCATTTATATTTTTAGGTTCTATAGTTGAAAGAAAACAAAAGAAATTGCTTTTGTCTTGAGCTTGTGATCTAAGAGTTCTTTGATTTAGGTTACCTATAACATTTTCTAATGGATGACTCTTAGATTCTTTAATGTTTATGATTTCATTATTTTCTAAAGATTTATCTTCATGATCATTGCTTAAGTGTCTTATTTTATTAACCTCAATAGCTTCTTCTTTGACTAAATCATCATCCTCCAAAGGTGATGTTTTAGGCGGGGGAGAAGTTTCGTCGAATGTCACATTTAAGGATTCTTCGAATTTCATTGTTTGTTTGTTGAGAATTATATATGCTTTACTATTTTGCGAATATCCTAGGAACATACCTTCGTACGACTTTGGGTCGAATTTGGTGAGGTAATCTTTTGTGTTAAGAATGAAGCATTTGCATCCAAATACTTTGAAATAGTTAAGGTTTGGTTTTCTACCTTTCAACAACTCATATGGGGTTTTTCCTAAAATATGTCTAATGGAAATTCTATTAATTATATAGGTTGATGTATCGACCGCGTTACACCAAATTTTTTATGGAATGGATTGTTCATTTAACATAGTCCTGCTCATTTCTTATAGAGTGCGATTCTTTCTTTCTACTACCCTATTTGATTTTGGAGTACGAGGAGCAGAGAAATTCCATTTAAGTCATAATAGTTTCCGAATTGCACTTCATTATCATAATTCTGACCATGATCTATTCTAATTGACACTATGGAGTATCCTAATTTATTTTGAATCATTTTACTAAATATTTCAAATTTTTCGAAAGCTTCGGTTTTATTTCCTAAAAATCTAGTCCATGTAAATCGAGAATAGTCATCTACAATTACTAAGGTATAACGATTTCCTCCATAATTCCGTATGGCAGAAGGGCTAAATATGTCCTTGTGTGATAATTCTAAGCATCTAGTCGTCGATACTATGTTTTAGCTTTGGACTAGCATGAGCTTGCTTTCCAATTTTGCAAGCGTCGCAAAAATGTCGGTCAAATTTAAGCTTAGGTAGATTTTTAACTAACTTCTTAGATACTAGATATTGAATTAATTGCATGTTCGCATGACCTAGTCTCCTATGCCATAAGGTAGAATTTTCGTCTAAGGTTGCAAGACATATTTTATCTTCCGGCTTATTTCCTAGTTTCATCACATATAATCCTCCTTTTCTAATTCCTCTACCTATGACTTTTTCATCTTTAATTATTTCGCTATCATGTTCGGTAAATATTACTTTGCACTTATTATCACATATTTGACCAATACTTAGCAAGTTAAATTTTAAATTGTCTATGTGCTCAACATTTTCAATAATTAGGGAGTGATAAGAAACCGTACCTTTGCCTATGATGTTACCTCGCAAATTGCTTCCGAAAATAATGTTGCCTCCGTTGTATGCTTTGTATGTAGAGAATAACTTTTGGTTACCCGTCATGTGTTTTGAGCATCCACTATCTTTAATCCACTTGTCGGGCTCCAAGTTTATTCCTAAGCATATCTCATTAGACGCTTGGGCTACAAGACATAAGATATGATGTTTCTATATCTCACATCCTTCATGCTCTGCTTGACAGGATTAAATATTGTTGTTGTTCTCTTTTTACTCCCGTGTATTGGACCTTCAATCCAATCAGTGTTGGCAAAGATTTTTTTTCTGTTAGTAAAAAAATGCTTTGTTCAAAACTAGCCAACTAGTCAATTACGCCGCGTTGCGAAGACACTTACTCATTAGAGCATATGGTGTGATGATTTTTGCATCTCGCCAGTCCAACGTGGCTTCGCCAGTTCCTTCGCCAAGATGCTACCACCCTTCGCCACTTCCTTTGCCGATTTAATTTAGCCACTTCCCCAACGTAGAAGACGACAAAAAATTTAAATGGCTAGAATTTTTTGACATATTCTACCGTTCCCAAACGGCTAGAAATATAAAAAAAATATTTTTTTATTCTTTTTCCACCGTTTTTATTATAAATGTACACTTCCACTTCACTCTTTTAAACACAAAAATAACACAAACCTTCTAATATTTCTATCAAAAACACAAAAAAAGGTCTCAAAATCCAAATGAGCAAGGGTATTTCACTAACCTTATGTTCAATCCCAACCCGTCATACCAACAAGAAACTGGCTCAAACCCGTCTACACCATCGTCACAACACTCACAATCTTCGTTGTCATTCCAACAATATCCCGGTTTTGGTACGCAATATGGTATGCCTCTACCGTCACCCGAACAAATTTTCCGTCAACAACAACAAGCGTTTTTAATCACCAACTCAACAACCAATTCCAAAATTTCTAATAACAAAAAAATAATCCATTCCAAAATCTCCAAAAATAACCAGAAGCTTTTCAACAATCACAACCTAAACCAAAATTCAAAGAACCACAACCATCCAAAGATAATCGTAGGGGCAAACGAGTGGCGAAACGAGCCACGGTGAATTTGGTCGATGAAGACGAGGAGAAAGAAGAGCATATTCGTCAGTGTGCGCGTTGGACACGTGACGAAGAAGTTTTGCTAACTAAGTGTTGGATCGAAACCTCCGAGAACGGTCAAATCGGAGCCGACCGAACCGATGATTCATTTTGGGGACAGATTATGGATGACTTCAACACTGCTACCACCCAAGGCTATCGTACCGAACATATGCTTATGGGTAAATGGAGTAGGATCAACGGTGATTGCCAAACGTTCAACGCTATTTACAAACATCTTGAACGTATAAGCGGAGAAAATGGGGTGGATCATATCGAGGCTGCAAAGGTCACTTTTGCAGCTTAACAGCCGAAGGGGAGAAAGTTTCAACTTGAGCACGCGTGGCGTATTTTAAAAGGTCACTCCAAATGGGACGCGCCGAAACCCCTTGATACGGAGAATCACACCGATATTTTCGGGCCTGATGCGAGACCTTGTCCCGCTGGTAAAACTTGATAAAAAAACCAAATCTGACACGACGGGGAGCAGCGGAGGAAGTGCATCAGGGTCTATATCTGGTTAGAACCAATCTACCACTCACTTTGTATTTTGAGGACTAAAATACTAACCGCACTATCAACACTTCACTTCACCTAGACACTAACACGATCACCCCGATTTATCTAATCACTTTACGATCACCCCGATCAAACTACTTTACACACTTTCACAATATACACAAATGATTTACAAGATATAATACAATCATAACGATGTTACAAGGACACAAATAAAGCTATAATACTTCTTCACTTGATGATATGAAGTGTTCTTCTCTTACACTTGAGGATTTAAGCTTGGATCACTTAGAAACAAAGGCTTAAGATTTAATGATCAAAGGAATGAAAGAAATATGTAAACTGACTTAGAACAGAAAGAATGTGTGTGTAAAAGAGAAGAAAATCAGTGGGGAATAGTCCAGTATTTATAGGCAAAGCTGGGAGCCTTTTTTTCTGGCCGGCCCCCTTAGCTCATGTGCTGGCCCCCTTATCACTAAGGGGCCGCCCTTATATTTAAGGGGGCCGCCCTAGGCCAGACGCTCCCTTTTTTTGTCTTTTCCAGGGGAGGTGTTTTCTTGAACATTTCTAGCCGTTTTTAGGTAGAAATTTTGAATTTAAAATACTTATTTTGAATAATACATTTCTTTTAAATGTAAAAATGTTTTGTAAAAGTTATAAAAATGTTTGTAACATTTTATAAAAAAATATGAGGTTGAATAAAAATTCCTTTGATCATATAAATGCATTAAGCATTTATTTATTCATACCTTTAAGTGATTAAATTATCGAAATAAAAAGTAACGACTAATTACTTGTTTATGTTTAATTTTACATTGATCGTTTTTAAATTTTGTGATTATTAAAACGTAGAGAGGTCGAAAAATATTAATAACGTTTTTAGGCATTATTTCTATCAACAATCTCCCCGTTTTTGATGATTATAAAATCTAAACTCATTAGATGTAAAATTATTATTAAACAAGTATTTAGTGAGTTTTATTTCCATTTATCCCCCTTTTTGTAGAATCAAAAAGGCTTCGTCGATGAATATGCGTAAAATGTGTAACATGGGTCATACCCGATTTTGAGCCATGAAGTGTAAGTTTTTCCAAAAAGCGTTATTTTTTTTGTATGTGCAACACCCAATAATGTATTTGCGCTACTTACTTTCTTTATAGTGCGACTTTAGTTTAGTCCAAAAAGTCTTAATGCTGCCAATTTTCATACAATGATAAAAGAAGAATCATACACGACCCTCGCGATTTTTTTTGTGCGAGACACTTCTAAAAATTTTAAGTTTTAAAAAGTTATTTTAGAGATTGAACAATACTCATTCAGGTATTATAATTACGAGGCATTCAGACTCGTGTACTGCACATGGGTTGCATCTAATTGTTCATAGATTTATGTCAATACTCAAAGAAACTCATCTATATTACACTATCTTAACATAATCCAAGCAGAGAAGGTTTTTGGTGTCTGAATCTTCCATAGATTCATAATCCATGATAAAAAATTACAAATTTTGGAAGCATATGCAAGCAATGCCAGATTACTTACAATACTTGGTTGTAGTCAATTCCAGTAGCAAAAAGGACCATCCTTTCGAAACATAAATCAAAGCCGCTATGCTTTACAGTTCCATAGCACCGAATGTCAAGGTACCACTTGTACGACTCCGAAGGAAGTGCCCACTCCAGCATCCTGCATATAGAGTCCACTTTACCATCTATATGTACAAATTAAGACATCTATTAAATAAAACTTTATTTGTCTCTTTGTACCTTTGTTTGATGACATCATATATTCTCCTCTCTACCTCCAATCAGCTTTCCTACCAGTACAGAATCACAAAATATTGACTGGTGTTTCCATAGTTTTCCAATATTTCAATCTAAGAGTTTAAAAAAAGGTTGGCCAGCTAATCCAAACACCCCCTTATGAACATGTACAAAAATACCATAAAGGATAAAAACTTTATAAACAAAAAAGAACAAATCAAAATTTTACCTTGGCCCAATAATAATGGAAAAAGTATGTGTAGCCATTGTCACAACATCAGGATCAGAAATGATCATAAATTACAGAATTAGGATGCCACTAATTATTGGGGGAGTTATAGCCACAATTCCAAAATAACTATGAATCTTCCATCTCCTCTTCTCTGTGACTTAACAAAGTGTCGAATCCCGTTTCCTTTTAGTAGAATCAGCCACAGATAGGCCTGCTCCAGTAGCAATCAGTTGCTCCACAAATGTCTGCAGTTTTACAAAATCTTAAAAATCATATCTATAAATGATGAACCAACTCTGTCACCTAAACAAAAACACATTAGTTTTCTCATTTCCCCCGTCTTTCCAAATTGACCATATATGAAGTCAACTCCACATCATGAAAATGAACTATTGTCTGTGCTTCACTTCACCCATGTACCATTCATTTTTTGATCACACACACACACACACACAACAACTGAATTCAAAAGCCACATATACTACTCTTTCGCAACAGCTTTTTTATACTTATTTTTTTTATCAACATGCTTAAGTTAGTTATAAGCTTTATAAGCATTATGTCATCCAAAAACTTTGTTCACATTTTCTAAAAGACGTGTTCACATTTTGATATTATATAGTTTGCATTATACATGTATATACTAAATTCGATGTTAACATCCAATAAAAATCTTAGCGTTTTTAATAAAATAACTTAGAACTTTTAAGTGATAAAATTAAAAATTGGCAACTTTCCACGCACTCAAGCAATTTCCATATCATGAACCATTAATTACTTGCGAGTAAATGCAAATATTGTGGATAGATCTAGGGGTGTAAACGATCCGAGTCGAGTCGAGTTTTGGCCTAAACGAGCTAGGCTCGTTTATTAACTACTCGGCTCGAGCTCGAATAAACTTTTATAAATTGGCTCGAGCTTGAGCTCGAATAATTTTTTGTTGTTCGAGCTCGAGCTCGAGCTCGAAGCTCGTTTAAGATATTTTACCTTTTTTGTACACTTTCAATAAATTAACTTTTAAGCTTAAGATGCTCGTATAAAAGATCGAGCTTGATAGGTTCGCTTATTAACTCAAGCTCGAGCTCGAAAGCTAATTTACAATTATAAAAATTGTTTTAATGCTCAAACTAAAGTTAATATATAACTTATAAGCTCGACAAATATTGTTTAAAAAGACAATATTAATGTTTAATAACATCTAAAGCTTAACTAAGTTTAAAAATAGGGTGAGGCTTTGCTTATATAGAGCTTTTTCTATTGGAAGTTTTCCTCTTCAAGCGATATGAGATAAGTCTACTAACCATGTCCTTCTTATATTTCAATTTCTCTTTTTCTTTTGATATTTCAAACTCTATTCTTATTTTTTTGTCTAAGTATTTCTAGTTAGCAAAGAAAAGATGATTAAACTTTTATATATTTTTAATTTTAATACAAAAATGAGATTGTTTGTTGCAACAGTAATATCAAACTGAGTTTAATTTATATTTAAACCATGTATAGAGTTGTTTTATTTATAATGCTATAAGGATGTGCTTTTCACGATTTCAAACACGTATAAAAAATAAACAAAGCAAACACCCCCTTAGCCATTAATCAGTATTTATAGCAATATTCTCAAACCATGTGTTTGTTAGAGAGCTTCATTTTTAGGTATTGCAATTTTCTTCAATTGCTTCCATCACACGCAAGGTTACATAAAATCAAATGAAACTAAAAAGTTATGATTACATGAATTAGGAAAGCCTAGTATAATAACATGGACTTAAAGTTATGATAAAATATGGAGTAAGATTAAGAACCTTAAGGAATAAGCAATTGAGATTAATTTTTTTTATCTAATTTAAACTTTTTTGCGACGTTGTTAAACATCAATTGTTATTGTTTTAGTAGTATGTAACGTTCTTTTGTGTTCTATGTATATGCTTTCGTAAGCTTACTATAATAATAAACCTATACTATCAAGTGTCAAGTCATTTCATATACATTACCTCACAATAGCGTCTATTTTCGATAAACTATATACATTAGACATCAAGATTAAGTAAGACTATATATTGCTTGAGATGTGCTATGATCATCTTATAAAAATACATCGTTTGGTGATTTATAGTTTTACTAGACGAGTACTCGTGCATTGCAACGAGATTTTATAGTGACAAGCTTTTATAGTTGCATGATTATTTCATATGTTTTTTATAAACATAAGTTCCAATATGCTTCACTTTTAATCTTTATCACTTTTACTTTCATCAAATAGAATCTAAACCCTTTTTCTGTCCAACTACCAAAACTTGATTATGAAGTTCTCAACAATCGGCGTTAGCACTTCATCATCATCGTCATCATCCGAGATGACAATAACATCATCACAGTTCCAGATGAAGAATTTGAATCAAAAAATGAATTGGTATCGGGTGCAGGATGAAGATGTTATATAAGCGAACAAAAGCGGTGAAAAAGTAGGTGTTATATAAATGAGCATGAACTAAATTAGTAAAACAAATTAGTAAAGTTTTAGTAGCAATCATGGCTTAATGCAAGATGAATAAAAGTCTCAAATTAATATAGAGAATATTTTTTTAAATTAATATAATGTGTGTCTTTAAAAATTAGACGCATTTACATATATAAAATGCATTTGTCTCATGCGGGTCAAATTTGCTGTTAGTACTACTTTGCTTTGTTTTCACTTCAAAATCACTTTCGAAACTAACTGAGATGCATCTAATTGGATAGAGATGCATCTAATTCAAGTAGAAGCATCTCAAATGGATGGTTTTAATAGTTTATCATCCTTGTCATTTTAAGTTTTATTCTTACTTATGTATGCTTTTATGTGTGTGGCTTGTTTATATGTATTTGTGTGCATGACATATAATTATTAACTTGCGACTCAGCTCTCATTCAAAATCATATATTTTAGCAAGTAACTTATACCATGAATCATCGTAAAAGGAAAAGATAACATAACCCTTATTAGCTCAGTGTTACACTCAACTTCATCAAATATCAAATTGGTTTGAATTTTGTTTTGATACTTCATAATACATGATGTATGTCATGTCTATAGTTGTTATACGTAACTGGATCATTTATTAGAAGAATTACAATGCTTTTTAGAAGTTTATAAATCAATATAATTTGATTGAAGTTTAAAAATCATTCTATAAAGCAAAAATGTGTAAACTTAAATCACTTGACACTTATGCAAATAAAAGCGCACATTCATATGTTTTGTATAAGTTTAGGTAAGATAAATAAGCGTATTTAACTTAAAAGAGTTACCATTTAGTTGTTTTAAAAAACTATTAATAACTAAAAAGCAAATAATGTACGTATTAGATATAGAAGATGGAAGTAAAAAAGAATAACACATGTTTAAAAAAGAGTAAAAGAAAACACATCCCACAGAGAAAGAGATGAGAAAGAAAGAAAATAAAAAGCATATAAAACAAAGTAAAAGAAAAAAGAGGAGGTTTACCTTCAAGTAAATATGTAACTTAGAAATAAAATATTAAGTTACAACTTGAATCTTAATAATACTAGAAAAATATATTTAAAATTATAAAATAAAATACGCTTAAAAATTTATATATTAAGTGTTGGCTTGTTAAGCTCGAGTAGCTCGTTCGGCTCGTTAAGCTCGACTAGCTCGTTAGACTCGTGATATTTAAACGAGTTTTCGAACGAGCCGAGCCAAATATTAGTTTTCAAAGCTCGGCTCATCAAACTAATCGAGCACTAATATTTGTTCGAGATCGAATCGAGCTCGTAATTATTAAGCTCGAGCTCGAGCTCGAGTAGCTCGTTAAAAGCTCGGATCATTTACACCCCTAGGGTCGATATTACCACCTATGACTCAAACGTCTAATAAACTACTCCCTTTTCCCACATATATGTAAGAAGAGCATTTACTAAAAGCTAAATACTTACATCATTGATGCCTTCACCTGTGGCAATTTTTGCTTCAAAATGGACATCCTTATAAGCTTTTCCTATGGCAATAATGTTATTATCTCATGGATGAAATGCCAAAAAGGTTGCAGCAGGTGGAACACCAAAGTTGCAGGTAGCCTAAAAACAACGGCATGACAATAATGTTATTATTGAAGAAATTTGCATGAAAATTTCTTCAACTAAAAACAACAACCCACAAACCAAAGTCCCTTTCATCACGCATTCAACTACAATTTTAGAACCCAACACATTTATGCATATAGTTTAAGAAATCTGATATTGAAGGTAAAATTTGAAACATAAGTTTCACCTGTTCGGGCTCTTGTCTAATAACTACCTCTTTTGGCTTCTGATAGTATTCATGCTTGTACATACATCGTTACAGGAGTAGTTAAACGGGGTTGAAATAGTCTATAAATTTATTGCATATAGTTCTTCAAAAGGCCGCTACTAACATACTTAGACTATAGATGTGATAATATTATGTATGCAATAAGTACTGCAAATTCAATATTTATATAAAAAATGTACGTAACGGACAACTGATACTATACTTAGTTAAACCTTTAAATGGAAAAGAGAAATAATGTAGTTCTGATATTCATGCATCTCATCTAGAATGATGAAGTTTTTATAAATTTACTAAGTATTTTTAAGATTTAAAAAATAGTGAAACAAATTAAGCTTATGATGTTGAACAATCTCGACCCAACCTGTGCCAAATAACTTATTTGGAGCCGTTGGCCAACCAGCATGGCCTAACCAATTAAAACTTACAAAAGGTTGCACTCTTGTATGTGGTCCAGCCAGTCTTGTGGCTTCTGTTGTCGGTGATGATGGTCTTGTTGGCACCATTACAAAACATGAACATGTCTACTTGATCTTTAGTCACAATTACATACTCGTCTATCGTCATAGATCCCTTCTTTCACATACACAACATATCTTCCCACACTACCTTTCGGATATGCAGCTAATGCACCCATTATGATCTTAAATTGCCCCCTCCCATCCTTAGCCACCACTACATGGAGTCTTAGTACCATGTCATTACTTTCAAATACTGCCAATCACCCTTTTTAAGGAAGTTATTAAGTAATGACCAACCCTTTTCGTTGCTATTATTTCCTGCCACATGAAATATTGATCAACTCTTATGGCATCATTTTTCATTTTCATTAGATAAAAAATGTATGCTATCACATTTTCTCATCATTACCTAATCTATCTTTTTATATCACGCCTTAAAGTCTGAAAAAATGGGCAAGCCCATGATTCTTTCAAAAAGTTAATGTGTATAAGAGCTAGCATCTTGTGTAGTAACAATACACTTTTGAATAAGAGCTAGCATCATGTAACACATAGAAACCACTAATAATAAAAACAATCAAATGTATACAAAACAATGAACCATCAAACAAATGAGGTACTGATGAGATGTTATTTTATACACTTTTTCAGGGTTATTTAACCTCATTAATCATGCAAAAATGCTCAAATTATGCACTTAATCATTCCTTTTTGTGTTTTCAGCACTTGGATGGCTTTAGGAGGAAATACACGTGACTTGGGCTCATTTGGAGTAGAAACGGACAAGATTACAACTCTACACCAATTCTCTTGAAGAAAATGCGTACAGTGGCTAGAGACGGCGTCACATTCATTCGTGACGGCGTCAGAGGTTACAAAGGACGATGTCAAAACTTTGGCGATGGCGTCAGGATCCAACAGACTTAAAGAAGCCCTAAAAGATTCGGCGGGGCGACGACGTCAGGATCGTCACACCCGTTTTCTTATATATACAAACTCGTTTTTAGGGGTTTAGGTGTGTAACTTTTAGGAACCGAACCCTAGTATTAAAAGTCGATTATAGTAGCTATTTAGGTCATTTTTAGGGTGTCAAAACTCTATTGTATCAGCCTTAAACACATGTTTTAAACAAGTGAAGTCTTCTAACTTTTGTCATTCAATATGTCTATGTGTTGTTTAATTATTTATTGTTCTTTGCTTCCTTTTAACATGCTACGCTAGATCCATTAGTATTTACTTATGATTGCATGAAACTTAGTTTGTAGATCCTTTTAATATTGCTTCTTGTGTTGGATGTGCGCGTTAGGCTTTAGAAAAGTAGCCATAAAATATTAAACTGACATAGACGTCTAGGGAAACACAAGTGTGTAGAAAGGATACCATCAGTAACAGTCTTTATACTACCTTACCCCTAACATGGTTGATCCCTCTTGAGTGTTTTAATGCATGTAATGTACTCTTAGGGGCCTTTTAATAGTCTTCATACTACCTTACTTGTGCGTTGCCTTAACGAGATATTACATAGACGGCGTTTTCTTGTAATTCGTTCATGACTTAGGAAATACTTACACAGATCATCACAAGTGTAACAAAGCAATAGGATTAAGAGAAGTAAACTGGTGAGTAGTATATGATTAAGTAAATACGTTCGTTTACCCATAGAGTTTCCACCAAATTAGTTTAGATTATTATTTAGTTTAATTAGCTAAAACCAAACCAACCTCTCAAAACCTGAATTTTACTTGCTTTCTATAAAAACATAAAATACAAAAATAATCTTTTCTCAAACCCTTAGACCTCTGTTATATTCTGTTCGAGCCTTCCCAACCTATTCCCCTAGAGAATGATAAGAACCCTCGAGTCTTACCTTACTACACTACAACGGTAAAGCCCCCACCGATACCCTAACTGGTGATTTCCTTGGCGACTCCAAACCTTACAAAAAACAAATGTTTTTCTCCATTAACCTACTTTCAAATCATTCTTGTTTTGAGTATGCTTACTATTCACTCAAATTGTTTGCTTATCTTAAACTTTTTTGCTTTGGCCTAGGATCTGGTTGCAAAAACTTTTGTTTTTTCATTAGGGTTTTTTCTAATCGAAGTCTAGGGTTTTGGATATCTATCTGTTTAGGGTTTTTTTTATTATTAATTACGATTTATAATTCTTTGGAGAGCCCTAATTATGCACACTTGTTAGTTTTGATCTTGCCTTCACATTTTTTACTTTTGGATTTGGTTTGGGGATCAGGGCGTGCGTGCTGCTAGTAGTGTAAGGTTGTTGTTGGGGGTGGAATGGAGCGTGGTTTCTTGAGCTAAAAGGTAGTGGAGAGGGAGAGGTGGAAATGATAAGATTTTGGATGCTTCGAACAGAGCAGGAGTAAAGGATGGTGTCATACCATCTGTTACTGTTGATTCTGGGAATGCTACAAAAGAGAGTGTATCACCATCAGTGGTTGACGAGACTGTGGCGAAGGATAAGCAAAGTCCAGTGGTGGATACAACTGGTTTGGGATCGTATCCACCATTACCTACGCAAGGAACTACTACGGCTGGTAATATCCCTAGTAAGTCTTCGTATGCTAATGTTGTTGGTAAACTAAGTGGGACAAAAGTGAATTTTTGTACTTTGTTTACACCAGGGGGTAATGGGATTGATGTGGTTGTCCTAGTGGAATCTATTAGAGCTATAAGTGAACGATTTGCTAATACTGCATATGGTTTCTTTTTGGGAAAGCGGGTGGCCTACCCTATTGTTGCTAACTATGTTAGGAACACTTGGGATAAATATGGGCTGGTTCGATCAATGTTTAGCTCGTCTACCGGGTTATTTCCTTTTAATTTAGCTCCATGGTTAGTCTGGATGCAATGCTTGAAAATGGTTCGTGATTTATTTGTAATAATCCACTTATTCTGAAAAGTGGCATCCGGATGTGAACTTATTGAAAGAATATGCTGGTATTGTTCCAGTTTTGGTTAAACTCCATGGTGTCCCTGTTACGGCATTCAGCGAGGATGGTTTGAGTGCTATTGCTACTAAACTAGGTACTCCTCTAATGCTTGACTCTTATACGTCTAATATGTGTATGTAATCATGGGGCAGGTCGAGCTATGCTAGAGCTATAATTGAGCTTCGAGCTGATGTGAAGGTGAAAGATAACATTGTGGTTACTATGCCTAAAATTACTAGGGAGGGTTACTATACATGTAATATTCGGGTTAAGTATGAGTGAAAACCTCCTAGGTGTGCGTGTTGTAAGGTTTTTGTATAACAATAAAATAACATACATGGAAAGAGGAAGAGAGGTGGTTTTAGAGAGAGAGAGGTTGGATGAACATTTTAAAGAGAGAAAGAAACATAAGAGAGAACATGTATTAAGTGTGTGAAATAATAAACAACCAACACTCTTTCCATAGCATGGAAAGGGTATTTTTACCTCCTATGGCCGGTTTGGGCCTTGGCTTGCATGGGCTTTGTAACACCCCCAAATTGGGTCGCAGCAGAATATGGGTCTGGGGGCGGTACTTCATAGATCAATAGCAGAAGATATATATAAGAACACCATTTAAAAGTCGTTTAAAACTGATACATTGGATTTAACAAATTGTTGTTACATAAGTCCGAAACTTCACTCGTACATTGTTCAAAATACAAAGATTTTAGTCCATAACAAATATCTTCCCAAAATGTAATGCAACCAAATCTTTAATGCATACGACTTCCAAAATAACGACCACCAATGTATCCTTGGTCTTGTACCTCATTGATCTCCTGAGAAAACATTGCTTAAAACATCAACAATAATGTTGGTGAATTCATAGGTTTTTAAAATGTATAATGTAGGACCGCAAGATTTCCCCATGATAATGCAACAGATGTAAACATCATAAAATGTGATTACGTTTCTCATGACACTGAAGCTCGACATGTATGAATTGCAATATAAATTGCCAATATTGCCCGTGATGATGTTCTAACCCGCAACATCCTATGTCTGACATGGTATACGTTCGTTGTCCGGCATACCGGCATAGTGATCATGACTCACCCGAACGGGGATGTCAATCCCAAATAGATCTATTTATAACATTCGCGCTCATAACCAGTAATTGACAGTTCATGATAATTGGCTCAAAGGGTTATCGCTACTTAGGCAAACACGTAATCGTAATGTGAAATGTCCACTTGCGTCCAATTATAAAACATGCATATGTTTCTCACCCTAAAACTTGTAAATCATTATAAATATAAAACGTGGGGCTATGAACTCACCTCGAGTGAGTAAATCGACAATGTAAATCAAATGCGTGAAAATGCGTCACAAATACGTCCGAATGCAACTTAATTGATTATAGGTCGTATAAGTACTAAGCACTTTGATAAACTAATACCATATATAATTCTATATAGCTACATCACCATCTAATCGTATTAGTGAAATCATATTTATAAAGTAAAAACGTTTATAAATATCTCTTTAGTAAAAACAGCGTAACTTTCTCGTTTTAAGTCCATTTCTTATGTTTCTTATGTCCACGCTTTTGTATTAAGACGAGTTATCAAAATATTACATTTTTATATTTTCAACCTACTGGTGAACAGTACTTTTTACTGTTCATAGACGTTTATAAATATAGTTATCGTAAACTCGTAAACGTCGTATTTTATTCGTTTTAACTCTGTTTTTAGTGATTCCTTCGAGCACGTCTTCATAATTAAAAGTTCTATCTAATTAATGACGTTTTCAAAATAAATATATCTGGTGTGAACAATAACTTTTATAAAATTATTTTTATAAAAGTATTTATTATCGTAAACTTGCAAAATTTATAACTCATTCGTTATTGATCCAAAAATTTTAATTCTTAATGTTTTGGAATTCTAAAAATATGTACTATCTGAGAAAAATAACTAATATTTTATATCAGAGGTGGATCTTTATAAGTGTTTATAAAATTTATTTTATAAAACACTTTTTATAACTAAATATTGCAAATTATGTATCTCCTTCGTTATAGCTCGGTTTTTCGAGTTTCTTACCTTTTTCGAATCCTCATGAGATGTAGTATTTTATAAAAATATAAAATAAATAAGTTATATTTCGAATTTGATCAGACCACTTAGATGTTTTTGCTAAAAACATGTTTAAACTTGATTTTTGTAACTTTTTAGTTTAGTACACTTGTTACAATTCCATTACAATACTTAACTCTACATGTCTTACATACTTAGGGTCCTTAGTCCATAATTTGTCCAAATATTGTCCAAGAATCACAAGATCCATAAGTCTACATACTTATTTGTTCATGAACTTTTAGATATACACTTTTTAGGTAACTAGTTTATATAAGCTTTTATAAATTAACCACACTTGTATAATACTTATACATCCATTCTCACATGATATTAACACTCATATAACATATGTAAAAGTATACCAAATCATAAACAAGTGTAAAAATCCATTTTTCATGTAAGTAAGTTCCTTAGATGGTGATTAACTATACAAACATCATATATGCATAAAATCACAAATGTAAAGAGATTAAGATTTTTAGGTAACCTTAGTATGATGTATGGTGATTAACAACAATGATCTAAACCCTTGTTTAGCTATTTAACCTAAGCTTCCGATACAAAAGAAACCTTAAATCCACGTAAACCCTAATCTTAAACCTTCTTACTTTAACACTTGTAAACTCCAAACCAAACCTTCTAAACACCTTAGGATACCTTAGATATGTTGTAGGAATGCTTGGAAATGTGGTAAATAAATTTTTGTATGGATTATGTATGTGTTTTGTGTTTGGCCATGGGTTGAAGAGAGAAAAGGAGAGAATGAGTAAAGTTTTTCACCTTAGAAATGAAATGTGTGTGTGTGTATCTTTCTAGTGGAAAGCTTATATACCTTCAAGACTAGTCAAAGACCACTTGTGATAGTCTTAGGAAAGTCCAAGACACAATGAGGGTTTCAAAGAAGTCTTTGGTCAAGACTTAGACATAGTACTTCAAGGTTTAATGAGAAAGGTTTGTAAGTTGGTCATTTGTGTGCTCATTGTCCCTTTGGGACAATGTTTCATCCGAATTTGGGGGGGGGGGGGGAAGTACTAGATGATTTTTAGTCTTATACAAAATATCTAGCATTATATTAAAGTTACAAGTTGTAGTTTACATGTATAAAGATATTACTTGCAATTTGTAAGTCTTGGTTGATTTCTTTTATGATAAATTCAGCCAATGTGATAACAAGGGTGATGTTTTAATAAAACTTTGAGCATTGGGTATAAACATGGGTATTTGTTGAAGCGTAGAAAAGTTTTGGTGGTTCCGGATATGTCTAAACGTATTTTATCGCGAAACGTAAACACTTTACGTAACTAATACAAATAAAATGTACAAAGATAATAATTATCTAACACTTGCTTGATGTAAACATTTAATTGTTTGATGCCCGTTTATATTGAATGATAATTTTTAGCTTACGCGATTTAACTTAACGATTACGATTAAAAGCAAACGCGTACAATACTAAGAATAAATAATGGATTATATAACGTCGTAAAATGACCTAAAACATGGGGTGTTATAGGCTTTCTATGGGCCTTGAGCTAACTAGCCTAGTATGTTTCTAAAAATAAATAAACGAGCTATCTAACGATATCTATGGAAGTGACCGACACTTTTGTGTTCCTAACAATCTCCCTCTAAGGTAGGTCACTCCATTTTACAAAAGTTTAAACCTAGCATACTATGCTTTAATTCTAGTCTTGAGCTCGTAGTCTTTAACTTCATTCATTAACTTGTGAATTGATGTAGTGATCATTGACTTTAGGCTTGAGCTTGTTACATTGACTTGTATGTAACTATGTGATATTGAGCTCCTTGAGATCATCAACCAAGCATAATATCTTTTCATCATCTTGTAAACTTCGCCATCTTGTGAACTTGTAACTTCTGAACCAACATGCTCATACCTTTCTTGATATGTTAACTTGAAAAGCCTTCATAATGCATCTTTCTTGAGGTTCTTTAACTTTAACACTTCGTCACTTCAAGAAAGACGTTCGGTATCAGAGTGACAAAAATTTCTTTGAAATTCTTTGACTTTATTACTTCATCACTTAAAGAACGATGTACGGTATCAGAGTAGCGAAAGTCTTGAAACATGTACTTGAGCTTTCATGATGTCTTTATGTTTGTCGGTCGGGTATGAGCATGTGGCTATAAATCATGACTCGTCAGGAATCAGCTGCACCAATTGTCGGGAGTACCTTCAAGTTTAGGTTAGTGATAATCAACAGTTATGGACGAGAGTGTCTTTGTCACTTCGTCGAATACGGTTGAAATAACCACGGTTCCCCATTGATCAGTATAAATACTGTCTGTGATCAGGTAGGATTCCGAGGAATCTCCTTGATAGGGTTTCGCAGCTGCACTAGCCGTTCTCATTACCGGAGCGTCTAAAAGCAGACAACATGGTATGAGTGAACCAGCAAGACGAAGTCTCACCGATTGAATGGAAAAATCAATTTGAAAATCAATCGACGTGTCACTTGCTAAAGTGGTTTTGTGACACATCGAGAGTGTTAATCATTTCAAAAATTCATCATCAATCGTCAATTCGTAACCTAGAACAAGTTTGATTCTTATAGAATCGCTCCATTGTTTCTTTCCAGTTCTCACAAGTTTGATTCATATAGAATCGCATAAGTCACCAACCATGAGCTTGTTTGATGTTGGCTCAAGCAGGATTTCCATCTTCATT
>BQNB010117590.1:0-15926 GCA_026074375.1 Tanacetum coccineum
CTACGATATTTAGTTTGATCAATTTGGGTACCCTGCAAATCTGCATCTAGTTTGACTGTAGCCTTTGGCGTACTAATTGAACCACATTTTCCCATCCCATGTTTCTCAAGAAGATCCATTGTATATTATGATTGACATATGAAGATTCCTTGGGGTGATTGATGAACCTGAAGTCCGAGAAAGAACTTCATTTCACCCATCATTGACATTTCAAAGTTATCTTTCATTAGTTTTGCAAATCTATTTGAAAAGACTTGATTTGTTGACCCAAAAACTATGTCATCGACATAGATTTGAACAAGTAAAATGTCATCCCCATGTCTTCTTGTAAGCAATGTCGGATCGACAATACCTTTTGTGAAATGGTTTTTGATTAGAAATGAGGAAAACTTGTCATACTAGGCTCTCGGTGCTTGTTTGAGTCCATACGGAGCTTTCTTAAGATGATATACGTGGTTAGGAAAGTCTGGATCTACAAAACCATCAGGCCGACGTACAAAAACTTCCTCTTTCAATGGACCATTCAGAAATTCCATTTTGACATCCATTTGGTAAATAGGAAAATTCTTGTGAGCCGCATATACCATAAAGATTCTAACAACTTCGAGTCTTGCAAAAGGTGCAAAAGATTCCTCAAAATTAATACCCTCCTCTTGACCATATCCTTTGGTAACTAAACAAGACTTGTTTCGAATAACTGTGTTTTCAGCATCGGTCTTGTTTTTCCAAATCCATTTAACTGCGATTATGTTTCTACCAATAGGACATTCGACAAGTTCCCAAACATCAAGGCGTTTGAACTAGTTCAACTCATCTTGCATGGATTCAATCCAACTGTGATCAAGCATAACTTACTTGATGTTTTTTGGTACAGTATTACTCACAGTCAGTGCGTACATACACTTCAGCATCAGTGTGAAGTTGACGTTTTGTCATTACAGGTTTTGAGGGGTCACCAATCACTTGTTTAATTGGATGATTCTTAGTCCACTTATCAGTAGAGCGATGTATTTGGTAAAACTCATGCATATTTGACGGATCCTGAAATGTTAAAGATAACTCGGATTCTTCAAACATAGGAGTGTGAAGTGGATTGTGAAAAGCGTTTCCGTCAAGTTCTGCAACTTTTTCTTGAATTAATTCATTGGCATTTTCATTCGAGACTGGAGTGTTTGATTTAGTGGCAACTGGTTCTTTTGATGAGGATACTATTTAAGGAGCTTCATCCTCTTCAACGATAATTGACGATGATGAAGGAGTGTCTTCGTTATCAAGAGTATTTGCAACAGAATTATTGGACACTTCGGGAATACTCGTCGCATAGTATTCTTTATACAAAGGACCAAACAAATTATCTAAGTCTGTTTTTGAAGGTACTGATTGTGAATCTTCTGATGAATCTTGAAAATTCAAGCAGTTAAGATTGGGTTCTAAATTGTTGCATTCAAAAGCCATTGCTGTGAGTTCATCAAATTTGACATGTATCGTTTCCATTGTCTTTTTGGTTTGGTTGTTATAGATATGAAAACCACGTGATGACTCAGAATAGCCAATAAAGATACCAATGTTAGCCTTTGATTTCATTTAACCAAGATTATCCCGATCATTTATTAGATAACACAGAGATCCGAACCCATAAAGTTATTGAACATTAGGATTTCTTACTCGAATCAGCTCATAAGGAGTCTTGTTGTTCCGTGTGTGTACAATACGGCAATTCTGAGTAAAGCAAGCAGTAGCAATAGCTTCAGCCCAAAGAAATTCTAGAGTTTTAGAAAAGATGAGCATTGTGTGTTCAGCCTCGATGAGTGTACGATTTCTACATTCAACAACACCATTTTGTTGAGGCGTTCGAGCAATTAAAGTATTATGAACAATGCCTAACTTTGCATAAAATGACCATAATTTCATCAGTTCGAATCTTCAGAATTTGAGCCTTTAGAGTCCGTTGAACTTGATTAATGAAATTGATGATCATATCTGGAGCCTCATCTTTGGTGCGAAGAAAATATAGCCAGGTGTACCGAGAATAATCATCGACGGTGACTAGAATATATTTCTTGCCATTACTACTTTCTACCCTCATTGGCCCACACATATCCATATGAAGTAATTTTAGTTTGGATTCTGTGCTTGGAACCAGTTTTGGTAGAAGTAAAGCTTTCTTGCTTTTTCCTTGCTCACAGACTGAACATAAGTGATCTTTAGTATACTTAAATTTTGGAAACCCATCAACTAGATCGTTTAATGTGAGTTGATTAATGGTACCAAAATTCAAATGAGAAAGCCTTCGATGCCATAATCATGATTTTATTGATGTGGCTTTGGACATTAAGCATACAGGAGAAGAAGCCGCCAACTTAGAAATAGAGATAGTGTAGAGATTTAAATCATGAGAATTGATAAACAAATCATCACCCTCTAAATTCTGAACATAACAAGTGTTTGAACGAAAGGCTATTCTAAATCTCCATCACAAAATTGTCCAACCGAAAATAGATTGTGTCTTAGGCCCTCAACGTAGTATACATGACATATCGTGAGATTGCCTTGAACATAATCTCCATATCCAGTGATTGCAGCAAAACGATCATTACCAAAGCGGACTGTTCCCATGAATTTCTCAATGAAATTTCTTAGCAATTGAAGATTACCAGTGATAAGTGTAAAATACACATATCTATTTATGCTTAAAATAGCCCAATTGAACCCAAAACAGACCAAAAATAGCAAAAATATGCTTGTATTTGTGTTTTGTATGTGCAGGTACGGATATATCAAAAATCACATGAAAACCGTCAAAAACAAGCAAACACGGACACGAGAACGGATGAGTGAACAAAAGCCGGAAGCAAAGCCAGGAAAAGTCAAACCCTCAGTCAAAGTGGTCAAATCATGGTCAACAAAAGTCAACAAGACCTAAAATATTCCACTTAAGCCCCTCAACTTTCAGAAAAGTTCATAAATGGTCCCTAAACCCAAATGGGCCTTACCCGGATCCTTAGGCCCAAAACCCTAGCCCACTTCCCTTTAATATAAACCACAAGGGCCAAACTTGAATATTTCCAAAGTCCCTTTATAACTACAAAAAAGGAAAACAAACACAAGGACTCAAATTTCCAACTCCCCAAACTTTAAACTGAATTTACCCGTTTTATAAAAGAAAAACGCGCAAATCCCATTTACTATTCACCCGTCGTCCTCATCTTTACCCCACAGTCAAAACAAGGGGCTTTCCAAAATCAAGGGACAAAGTGGTCAATTCGTGAGCTCCTAATCAAGATAGAAGTGAGGGATTAGTCAAATCAAGTGATCTCACTAGCTCACACTCAAGAGGAGACATGTCAGCAATGGTGAAAGCACAATGGAATGTGGGTTTTTACTAAACACACCTCACAAAAGAAGCACATAGCGTGTCACAAGTCAAGAATGACAGCTTGGCAATCCTCAAGTGTCCACAAAAGATCCAACGGCTATGAATCATGACAATGATTAAGAGAATCAAGGGATGAGATTGAAGGATTGGAGAGCAAGGCAAGAGAGACTAGAAGCTTCACCTGCAGCCTATAAATAGAGCCTCACTCTTCACACACACACGTAGCCTTAGAATTTAGTTTTAGCTTAATTTTCAATTCCTAGCTTAATTTTGTTTTAAATCTTGTAACTTTCCTTTTAAGTATTGTAAGCAAACTTTTTATTAATGAAATTCAGTTGTTTTTTTTAATCTCTCAAAATCTCTTTAATTCATAAGCTCTCATTTTTCTTATTTGATATTAAGCTAAAGCTCAATAAGCCCTCATAAGCTCAAAATCAGCTCTAATAAGTCTATAAGCTTATTATGGAGCTCAACCACCTGAATCATACTTTGAAACCTGTAAGAATGAGCTAAAATTTCTATTACTTTGGATTTGTGAGCTTAAGGAAGGGGGATCTAAAATGGAATGATCCTCATTGACTAATACCCTAGCTTATTAATAAGCTAGGGAGCTTGTAGCTGCTCTTGTGGTACCTCTTTTTAGCTTTGAGATAAGTAAGTCTCACCTTTAAAGTCGTGGTTCTTTTCTATCTAAGCATAATTTTCACTTATATTCTTCTTATGCTTATCTTGCTTATTCAGTTGCTTAATAGTGCTTAATCCTTTTAACTAGCTTACTAAATTAGCTTGTTTTCTGTTTTTGATTTCTTAGTTTAGAATCATAGTCTATCAAAAAATTGTCTTAAAACTTAAAACCTAAAAAAATAGTAGAAAATAAGTTAAATCTAGATTATTTCTTAATCAGTGTTAATTCATGTTATTAGGGTTGTTAAAAATTCTAAAAATCATCTGTAGTTAGTGTTGTTAATTAATTTGCAATTAATGGCTTAAAACCATTTCTGTCAAAATGGTAAAGGGGTGTTTGGGTTAGTGTTATTTGACCATAAAAAGTCAAAATAACTTAGTACTTTCACTTTGGATAATTAGATGTTCATTATTGATTAAGTTTTAAGTAGATTTGCAGCAAGAGTTTAAGTTTTTAATTCATCTTATGGCCTAATTAGTTGTTCCTGCACCAGGGCATTTTCCCTTATACCTTAAGCTTGTGAAAATTTGATCTCTGCCCTCCAAGCTTAGATCTTGCTTATGGCATCTAATTTTTTGCACTCAATAGAGTGTTTCTTAGTGCCAGGTTCACCTCATAGGTAACTTGCACTAAACAGTTGCACTAGTGCAATAGTGCATCATACTAACAAAAGTTATACTGCTGCATTTTAGCTAGATTTTAGCTAGGTAATCCTAGGATTTAGTTTCTAAGGTTAGAGTAGGATTAAGATTAGGTATAGCTTAATTCATTTTAAGACTTATTTTTTTTATTTCCACTTATTAACTGTAGAACGTTTCTTTTAAAAATTCAACTAAGAAAAACAAAAGCCCAAACAGTAGTTAATAGTTGATTAGCTTATGACTTTGATTTCTAGCTTGCAGTAAGTAAGGTTTTTATTTTTTAATTAGTAGCTATTAAGTAGTATGTCAAGTTTGCAAAGCTCATTTGTTGTATTCGCTTTTGAGCAATTGAGCTTGTAAGTTTTTGTAAGCTTAAGGGCATATTTCCTTAGTAGTGCTACTTTCATCATCGTTTTCAGTTGTTCACTAGTGTTTTAACTCCAAATTTCTTTACATAGATAGATTAAGCACATTCAACTAGCTTCCAAAACTTCTTTGTTTCTAAAATTGAGCTTAATTTGAGCTTAATATAGCTGTTTTAGTAAAAATAAGCCCAAAACCACACTTTCTGTGACAGCTTTTTGATAAGCTGTTTTTGAGCTTATTACTTAGTTTCAGCTTATATCCTCTTTATTAAAGTTGCTTAATTTTGTGTCCTATTTAAGTCCTAGTATTTAGTTTTGCATAAAAGTCAAAAATAAAAAAAAAGTGCAAAAAGGTGTTGCCCACACCAACCCCGACCTCTCACTTATAACCCAATTGTGAAAACAGATTGCATAAAAAGCGTCATGCCATCCATATCACGCACAATGTTTAATACTAGTACACGATTTAATTTCCCTTTTCAATAATAAGCCGTAGCTATATAAGCTCATTTGAGGGCTTATTTGTTTAGCAATTTGGTTTTTCTTATTTTTCTTGTGATCCTGCTAGTGTTTAAGATTTACCCTGAATTTTTTAGATTTTTCCAGCTTAAATTTTATTTTTAATCAATTTTCGAAAGTAAAAATCTTAAAAAATACATAAAAATAGAAAAAAGTTTCAGAAAAATACAAAAAAATAGTTTTTAGTTTTATAAAAAATAGCTTAAGTTTTACATTCATTTTTTTTTATTTGTAAAAATCATTTCCCACTATTTAGATTTTAATTTTCATTTTTGAGCTTTAATATTTTAATTTTAAATATGAAAATTAATTTTAAAAATAGTTACAAATAGTTATCATATATTTGCTTTTATAATATTACCTTTTCTAAGCTTAAAAATTATTTTTCCCAATTTTTAGTACTTAATTTGCTATTTTTTTTTTAGATTAAATTAGTCTTTAATTCATAATAAATTCAAAAATAATCAAAAAAATGTTTTTTCTTTTTCATAAATTCTTTTGTCCTATCTTAGGCTTTAAGAAATTTAGTTTTACATTTTTAGGGGATAGATTGAGTTTATTAGCTTAATGTCGCGTTTTATTTGTTTTTCCGTAATTTGTAAGTCTTTATATTTTTTAAATTCTTGTTTTCAATTATAGTTATAGAAAAAACCCAATCAATCTTCGAACCATTCAAATCATATTCAATATCAAAGCAGGAATCAAATTCTCAAATCATTGTGAAAACGACCCGGGAAATCCATACTTTCCCGGTAAACATACGTATATTATATATATATAAATATATATAGTTTAAAAGAGTGAATTTTTCTTAGGGAATTTTCTTAATTGCTCTTGCTGAAATATTATATATTATTAGTATATTTTATACCGTATCACCTTAGCACCTCGTGCCTTCATTGACCTTACAGAAACATGCTTTAAAACGCCCAACATCAAGTTGGTGAAATCAAAGGGTTTAATAAAAAATAATGAGAAGGACCGCAAGATTTCCATGTTTTTTATAATGCAACAGATGCAAACATCACAAAGTGTAATTACATTTCCTATAGTTACTGATACTAAAGCTCGACATGTATGAAATGCCATATAAAATATAGCCCACAATGCATGATTAAAGTTCAACCAAAACATCCCAAATCTGACATGGTATGCATCCGTTGGTTCACTCCGTGACACCAGTGAGAGCTACTCACCCGTATGGGGATGTCAATCCGCAAATAATCTTTTTATAACATTTCGCAGCTGACACAAGTAATTGGACAGTCATGATAATAGCTTAGTGGTTATCGTTACTTAGGCAAACACGTAATCATGATACAATGACACATTGCATCTAATATGTAAAACAATGCATGTTTATCACCCAAAAGTTGTAAATCATCTGATATATAAAAACATGGGCTAAGAACTCACCTTATCAAGTATCCCTCTGTGAAAAGGTAAATACCCAAAGTATGGCAAATGAATCAACGACCGTCAAATACCAAAGTAAATACGGCCAGTCTTAGTTTTACATAGTTTAGCCAACGATTCGTGTATAAACTACAATAATTTTGCTAGTTTATATATCTATTAACACTTGTGTGGTGATTTAGCATGTTATTATTGTATACGTTTTCCTCGTTTGCTCTTGGAAATTGACGACTATATACTTTTTAATATACACATTTTAAGTAATAATAAAAATACACCAATTTAATTATTCCTTGACTTAGTTAAATAAGAAATCGTTTAAAACACGACTAGTCCTATACCATGTGTGTTCATTTAAATCACTTAATTATATAAGATACCCTTAGGTTTTCATTAGTGGCAAAAACAGTCCCTATACTTAAAAACAGAATATTTACCGTTTACACCCCTAAGTTTCCATGTTGCTACATTTGTCCCTATGTTTACAAAATTAAATTTAGGTTTATGAGTTTCCAAACATCCCTTACTTCAGGGAAAGTCAAAAAACAGTATTATTAATACACTAGTAGTATTAACAATATGCTAGCAGTACAAACTCTGCTAGCAGTACTAACTTCAGCAGCATTATAAACTTCTTAAGCTGGCAGCATTAACTTTCTAACCTTAGCTCGAATCATACACCCATCAGTGAGTTTACAATTTCGTTAGAGATTGTTTGACTCGTGTTATTGACACTAGACGCGGCTCATGGTCCTTGCAAACTAATATCGACAAATTCTAAACAACCCTATTCGCATATAATATAGTGAACTCATCCCTATTATTGAGTCAAGACGAGTTTGTGTAGTATTATGATATGTGACATGAAAATGTTTCCGTTTTCCAAAAGAGTTTCAAACCCTTCGCTAAATAGTTTTACGTGATGCATGTCATTTTTAACAATCAAGCTTAACACAAGAACTTTGTTACGATGCCTTATTGACTTTGGTTCACCACACAAGTCTATGTATGTTGTATTATAAAGACTTACAAGGTATTTTGATTCATTTTAGGCACGACCCAAGTTTAGCTTGTTAACACAAAAAAATCGTGCCTTATCACACCATGAAGCAAACATGAAACTTAAGTATGAACACAAGCTAAGACACTTACAAGGGTCCTAGCTTCCTGAAGGGTAGTGTCTTGTGGTGTAGTAATAAACCCGAAAAGTAATCGCCAAGTCCTAGCTAAACCCAATCCTCTTTGTTTTCAAACCTTAAACGTATAACTCTAGCTTATAGATCACTAGGCTATACTTAGACCCTTTGTTTGTGAGTTGTGGTGTCGTGTTTTGAGCAAGTTGTGGTCTCGGCGTGTATGACCCGAAAGTCAAGACAAAGATATTATTGCTAAAGTGTTGTTTTTTTAAATGTGTCAGTGTTGTAAACACTTTTTAGTATGTGAGTCTTCCTATTTATAGAGAAAATATCTCTACACCACTTCCTAAAACCATGTCCCTTTCAGAGAGGAGTAGTAGTTTCAGTACAAGCTTATTGGTTTTTAGGGAAGTTCAATCGTGTTTTTAATTACGAAGTATTAATGAAATTTGGAGATGTACAAATTTGCAAGATTTGTTAGGTTGCAAGTGTGGTGGACGTGTTGCTAAAGGGAGATAAAACACAAGATACAAATTCTGTATAAGATTTGTTAATTACAAATGCCTTAATAAAACATAAAGTTGTAACAAGATTAAGCCAGATTTGTTTTGTATTAACCCATGGTCTTGTGCCGGTGTGAATGAAAGAAAATCAAAGGCCAAAGTGTGCAAGTGTTTAATTTTCCTTAACCATAAACTAACTACACTTCAACCTTAAACTAACTAAGGTATGTTATGGGTTAAGGTACATGTTGTAAGGGTATGTAAGTGATTTTTGCTCCTTCCCACACCATTGGACCTAGGATTTGAGTTAGGGTACACATGATTAGACAATGTTTAGATATATAGCTTCTTAGTACATAAGTTTGTTTAATAACTAAAAGAATATAATGTTTGCCTTAGTTTTGTGTTAAGTTTAAATCATAACCTGCCCCTATAGCTTAATGACATAAAAATTGTACATTTTTTGTGTTAGGAAATAAAAGTGGGTATTGGTTTGAGTGTCTAGATATTCCAGGTATTCCCGGGTATGTCTAAATGTATTTTATGTGAAACGTAAGCGTTTTACGTAACCAATAAAAATAAAATATGAAAGGTTATAAATTATATTCTTAATAATCATATAACACTTGCTTGATGTAAACTTTAACTTGTTTGGTGTCCGTTTACATGGGATTGATGATTTTTTTAGTTTACGCGATATTAACTATAATAAAATTAATTAAAATGGACGCGTAAAACTCTAAAAATAAATAATAGCAATAATTGAGTCAGGAAATGACCTGAAAATGTGAAATGTTACGGTTTTCCCTTTCCCCCCCCCCCCATCCGTATAGAAGTAGCTTTTCCTCAAGGCTCAGGATGCAACACTTGATGAAGGTACGGGTTTAGTGAAGAGATGCGGATACTTCTTTTGAAATTGGTCTTCGCGTTCCCCATGTGAACTCAGGACCTCTCCTTGAGTTCCATCAAACCTATGACAAGTAGATAAAGCTTCGCTTCACGTTTGACTTCTGATCCATGATCTCTAAAGGTTTTCCATAAAAACAAGCTTGTCCACCACATTGGAGACCTTCCAAAGAATGGCTAATGTTCGTCTGAAAAACATTTTCTTTAGATTGGAAAACATGAAAGTATTGTGAACTCTGCTCAACTCTTGAGGAAGCTCAAGCTTGTAAGCAAGGTTCCTAATCTTTTCCAGCACCTTGAAAGGTCCAACATATCTAGGGTTTAACTTTCCCGCCCGTTTGCCAAAACGTACGACCCCTTTCCAAGGTGAAACTTGAGCATAACTCTATCTCCCAACTTGAACTCCATCGGCTTACTCTTTAAGTCGGCGTAACTCTTTTGTCGGTCACGAGCGCTTGCATTCTTTGCTTGATCTGAATGACCTTCTCAGTTGTCTCTTGGACCATTTCTGGACCGGTGAGTTGAACTTGCCCGACCTCGGCCCAACAAATAGGTGAACGACACTTTCGACCGTAAAGTGCCTCGAAAGGTGCAGCCTTGATGCTAGCGTGATAACTGTTGTTGTAAGAAAACTCAACTAGTGGCAAATGTCTAACCCAACCATTTCCAAAGTCGATCATACAAGCACGAGCATATCCTCAAGTTTGGATAGTTCTCTCGCTTTGCCATCACCTACGGATGGTACGCAGTACTCATAACACGTTAGTACCCAAATCCCTTCTTAAGAGACTTCATGATATTTGACGCGAATCTAGGAGTCACGATCACAAATATATCGAGACAGGTTTCCATGCCTCGTGACTACTCCTTCAGGTACTCTCGCAATTTCTCCATGGAATCAGTCTCTCTCATTGGAGTAAAGATTGCAGACTTAGTAAGTCGGTCAACAATCACCCAAATTGTGTCATATCCTTGAGATAACTTAGGAAGCTTCGTGACAAAGTCCATTGTGATGTATCTCACTTCCATTGGGGTATCTCGGGTTAACTAACAAACCCGATGGCCTTTGGTGTTCGGCTTTGACTTTAGCACACATCAAACATTTGCTAACATAGGTGGCGATGTCGGCCTTCATATTGGGCCACCAATATAGCTTTTTCATGTCCTGGTACATCTTGTCAGAACCCGGATGGATGGAGTATTTTGATTTGTGAGACTCGTGCATGATCACAGTCCTCAAGTCACCATAACATGGCAACCAACTCCTGTCGTTTAAGCATAAGGTTTCGTCAGCTTGGGGTTCCAACTTTTCCTTTAGTATATCCTTCCTGATCATACCACCTACATCTTCTTTTCTTGAGATTTTCTCTGGTTTTTTGTGCTTTCGGTCTGAGCATTCAGATTTGTTTGCGAAGATCCAAAACTAATAGTCCATCACTAAGGCTCGACTCATACGGTTTACTTTGCCTCTTTCCTCTTCAAAGCATCAGCACAACATTTGCTTTCTCCCAGGTGATAACGAATCTCACAAACGTAATTCACTAGCAACTCTAACCAATGACGTTTGCCGTCATTTCAACTCCTTTTGGTCAAGTAGTGTTGTAGACTCTTATGATTCTGTAAACACCGAAACATGGTTCCATACAAGTATTGCCTTCAAATCTTTAGAGCGAACACCACTGCACAAGTTCCAAGTCATGGGTAGTATAATTTTTCTCATGAATCTTCAGCTGTCGTGATGCATAAGCAATCACCTTCTCATTTTGCATCAATACCGCACCCAATCCTTTATGTGACGCATTACAATAAACAATAAAGTTCTCAGCTCCTTGAGGGAGAGCTAAGATGGGTGCACCTACATAACTATGCCTTCATGTATGAAAGCTGCTTCTTGCTGTCACCCATTCAAATTGCACTTTCTTCTTAGTGAGTTTGGTCATCGACTTAGCGATTTTTTAAAATCCTTCAATGAATCTTCGGTAGTAACTGGTAAGACCTAAAAATTAACGAATCTCCTTTGGAGTCTTAGGAGATGCCTA
This sequence comes from Tanacetum coccineum, assembly GCA_026074375.1. Taxonomy (NCBI): domain Eukaryota; kingdom Viridiplantae; phylum Streptophyta; class Magnoliopsida; order Asterales; family Asteraceae; genus Tanacetum; species Tanacetum coccineum. Next base: position 11,587 of record BQNB010117590.1, read on the forward strand.
ATCTTTTATGGATTTGATCTTGGCGGGATCCACGTGAATGCCTTGACTATCAATCACGGGCTGAGAAATTGTACATGGAAAACTAAATACACATTTAAGAATTTAGCGTACAACTCCTCCTTCTTAAGCAATTCTAGAATTGCCTTAAGATGCTCTTCATGTTCCTTCTTGTTCTTTGAATAAATTAGTATATCATCGATAAAGACAATTACAAACTTATCCAAGTATGGTTTGCACACTCGGTTCATGAGGTCCATGAATACTGCAGGTGCATTTGTCAAACCAAATGGCATCACTTGGAACTCGTAATGACCATACCGAGTCCTAATTTCGCACGAAATACTTCTTTAAGTACACAAAGCTGATGAAACCCGATCGCAGTCTATCTTCAAATAAACACTGGATCCCTTGTAGTTAACAAACAAATCATCAATCTGGGGAGAAAACGATTTCATACCCCGCAGCTTATTCAATTCTTGATAGGCAATGCACATCCGGAATGATCTGTCCTTCTTTTTGACAAACAAGACCAAAGCTCCCCAAGGTGAGGAACTGGGTCTTATAAAGCCCTTTTCGGATAGTTCTTGCAGTTGTTCTGACAACTTTTTCATTTCGGAAGTAGCCTATCGATAGGGTGCTCAGTGTGCTAAGGTGCAGCACCAAACATCAAATCGAGTTGAAATCCCACTTTCGAGTGGTGGAAGACCCGGCAATTCTTCAGAAATGTTCAAGAAAATCTTGAACGATTGGTACGTCCTCAAGTCGCGTTCTCCCCGACTTGGGGGGGGGGGGGGGGGGGGGGGGGGGGGGGGGGGGGGGGGGGGGGGGGGGGGGGTGGGGGGGGGGGGGGGGGGGGGGGGTGTCTTCAGTCTCCTTCGTAGTAACATGTGCCAAAAAGACATTATGTCCTTTCAATAAATACTTATGGGTTTTGGTGCACGAAATGATGTTCAAACGAGTCCCGTTTCCCTGATTACTTCCGTCACCATGAACAATTAAGGTTTCATTTCCCTAGGGAATACGAACGATCTTCTCGGCACAATCAATGAGAGCGTGGTACTTTAACAACCAATCCATGACCATTATGACGTCGAAGCAACTAAGGTCTACGTGCATTAAGTGATGTTTTGAATGGATGGTCTAAGAGTTAATGTACAACCAGATGAAAGTGTTTTATCCCAATTATTTTCCTTACGGCTAGTTCCATCATAATAAGGATCTAATGTAGTTAGTGTGATATCAATTAACTAAATGTAGTAGATATAAAACTTCTATCAGCACTAGTATCAAATAAGATAGAAGCATAGCTGAGTCCGTTAGAATGAAACGTCCCTGTAACGACGTTGGAGTCTTGGTTGTCCCCGCATTTGCCCTCCACATAAAACCTTGCTGGTGCATGCCATTCTCTCATTGATTAACCAAGAGTTACCATTCTTCAGCATCATCAGTCTTTCTTGAAGTGCCCCTGGACACCACACTCATAACAAGTGACAGCATTCTGAGTTGTCTCGAAGTACCCACGATTGTTATTATTACCGTTGAGACCAAAACTCCTACAATCACGAGCCAGATGACCTATCTTCTTGTACTTATTACACCTGGGAGCACATGGACCTTTGTGGTGATAGTTGCATTTTGTACACAAGGGCAATGATCCACGTTGTACTCCTCTTTTCAACCAGGCCTCAGTCATGTAAGCCCTCCCTAGTGTTCTGTCCACTTGTTTTGTGTTAGGTGTCCCCTGATTGTTTCCAGCATTAAACTCCAACTTCCTCTTCTGCTCAGCTTGCCTTTCAGTAATAGTGAGGACTTTTTGATCCATCTGATCATTGGCAAACTCAATTGCTTTCTCCATCGTCTTGGGTTGATATGACATTACATTTCCCCAGATCATATCAGGAAGTCCACCAACATATTTCTCAACTTCTTCTGATTCCTCGTGGAACATCCTTCCACACATCAGTGCAAGCTCTTGAAAACGCAGAGTATAACTTGCGACATCAGTACCTTTTACTTTTAGGTTCCAGAGCTCAATTTCTAACTTCTTGATTTCACCCCTTGGGCAGTATTTGACTGTCATCATCTTCTTTAGTGCCTTCTAGTCCATAGCATAGGCGACATCCTGAGTGACAGTCTTTATGTGGGAGTTCCACCATGTTAGAGCATTTCCAAGGAAAGTGCATGTAGCAAACTTAACTTGGTTCTCCACAGCACAGTTGCTGATATGGAACACTGATTCCATCTTCTCAAACCATTGTGATAGCACAACCACTCCTTCAGTACCCTAAAAGTAAGTGCTTGCAATTTAAAAATCTTGTATGTACACTCACGGGGAGTGTGTACAGTTCCTCTAATTCCAGTTTTAGAATTGTAGCTTCCGTCGCCATGACCATTAGTGCTATTTCGAAGAGTTTCATGATTAGTAAGTACCGCGGACACTCTTGCTTCGATTAGTTGCTCAACAGCATCAGCTGTCCTAGGGGTAGCAGCCATAGCAGTCCTTGCAGCACATCAGCAGCCCTGCAGTACATAGATCTTCTTGCGACATATGTTCTAATCCACAACAATATAAAACACTGAGTTTTCATTAACATTAGTGCTATTTCGAAGAGTGTCATGGTTAGCAAGTGCCATAGACACTCTTGCTTCGATTAGTTGCTCAACAACAGCAGCTGTCATAGGGGCAGCAGCCGTAGCAGCAGCACTTGCAGAGGATCTTCTTGGTGGCATATTGTTCTAATCATAACAATATAAAACACGTGAGTTTTCATAAACATCACAACGTGACATGGGTATAACATATATATAACAAGATCACATCACACAGTGATTATATAACATGAATGGGATCACAATACATAACAGAATTGAGATCAACATGACATAATACAACACATCATATATAACTAGGAAAACATACATGATTGTTTGATACAAGAAATAAAAAATACAAATCCTACTACCGTGATAGCGAGATATAAAACCCATAATACTTAACCGGTTAACATAATGATAGCTATGAATACGACATGAGAAGTGTAAACCCAGGCAGAACAACCAGCGCCCTCGCGATCATCTGCATGAGTCTGACCTCTAGCCTGAAATGCTTGAATTTGTCCCAATGTCGTTGACAACTGTCCCTGTAGTGATGAAACATGTGTAATCAATGTCATCATCAGTGACTCTTGTGAGGCGATACGGTAATCCTGCATCTGGGTATGAGTCCTATATACTTGCAGTTCATAGTGAACTAACGAACTCAACCCAACGGAATGTGCCTAAGCCTCTCGGGAAACGTGGGCCTCCCGATCCAACAGTCGTGCAGTCTCATAGTGAAACTGTCCATCCTCGACCAATCCATCAACTCTCTGAAATAACTGAGTCTGTCTGTCCTGACCATCCTCGATCATAGCATAAATATCCTAAGTGTCCTGCTCCTGCACCGTAGCGAGCTCGGTCACTCTCGCATTGACCCCCTCGAGGGTCGTCGGTGCTACCTCTTCAACAGCCTCTGTCAGGTCTACCCAAACATCCCTAATGCCATAGCCGACCTCCTCGGCTCTCTGACATCTGATCTTGGCATCCATAGTGCCGATAAACCTATAGTCTGCTCTATGACCTCCAGTAGGTCTAGGAGCAGCAGTCGAACTCTCACCCAACTCATACCTCGATGTGGGAGCAGTCAGACATAACCTCTTACGAGGTGGTAACTCGGCCTCGAGAATGTCCTCCCTACGGTCGACTGGTGGTGGTATGAATAGTGAGACTGGTAGTGGTGATGATGGTAACGGTAATGATGTGGGTACAGGTGGTGGTAAATGTAGTGATGATGGTGGAGGTGGTAGTGGTGGTGAGGGAATCTGATATAGTAGAGGTGACCAAGGTGATAATGGAGATGGTGGTGGTGATGGTGGTGCAGGTGCGGCAGCATAGTCAGCAATATGTGCCTCCATGGATGGTGACATAGGTGGCTCAAGTCTGACAGTCTTTCGTGCCCTACAGAGACGTGTCTGAGCAAAGGGGATCCTAATCTGAGGCGATCTAGGTGTAGGTGCAGACTCATCAGTCTCAAATGCCTCTGTGTCCCTAGCTGAGGGAACAGGGTCGACAACAAGTACAGCAGAAGAGTCGGCTGAAGCTAGGTGCTCCTCCTCCTCGGCATCATCCTCGTCCTCAAAGGGCTCTTCATCCTCGTTATCAGTATCATCACCGTCGTCGTCAGAGGGCTTGTCATCATCATCCCCTCCGTCAGCGGTATAATTGTAACACCCCCATTTTTACAATATAGCAGCGGAAGCTAATCTGGGGTATTACTTCATGGATACAACAATCATAATCAT
>BQNB010117591.1:0-21145 GCA_026074375.1 Tanacetum coccineum
TTTCTTATATGCTTAGAATCCTTATGACATGTACTATTATTATATAATAAGTATACATTTTTATCAGATTTAGTGTTATCTCATTTTCTATAAAAACACTTTGTCATTTAATTATCTAAATCTCGAAACTAGCATAACTTCTTCGTTATAAATCGGTTTTTCGAGTTCTTTACATATTCGGAATCGTCACGAAGAGTACTATTCAAATAAGTTGGGTTTATATTTTATAAAAATTAGAATCTTGGTCAGAACCTACAATCTGTTTGCATAGGTTTATAAGGTTCAAAAATGTGTTTTATAAACTTACCACTTACTTAACTTTATACAAGCTTTCTTATTCACTTTATATAATATGTCATACATGTTTAGTGTCCTTTAGGTTATGTACAACCTTTGTAAAAGTGACTTGTCTTCATGATAGTATGTATATAACTGGCAAGTAAACTTTCAACAAGTGAGTTTTCCATGATCTTTACAAGTTAAACCATACTTATAATAGTGTGTCCTTTGTATTTTAAACATCACTTTGCCACAAAATACATAGTGTTCGTGTGGTATATATACATGTATATGTATCCATTTTATTTGGTAAACACATAAAGAAAACCTAGGTGGTGATTAACTAAACAACAAGTATGTAAAACATGTAAATGAAGAATTTAAAAACTTAGAGTTTAGATGACCTTAAGTATGAGCAAGATGATGAAACAAAACCAAGACTCCAAACCTCCTTGGAATAGCTTAGATATAGTGTAGGAAAGCTTGTAAATGAGGTATAAAAAAAATTATATGGATTGCTTATGGTTTTAAGTTAAGCCGTGGCTAGGAAGGCAAAAAAAAGGAGAGAATTGTTTGATTTTTGATAAGTGAATTGTGTTGTGTATTATCTCTCTTTGTATGCTAGTGTTATATACTACATAGACTAGTCAAATGTGATTAATCAAAGACCATAAGACCAAATGGGAAGAGGTGGGGCATTGGAACATGTAAGAGTGAAATAAGGATAGCTTTGGTCAATGTCTCATGGTCTTGGTCAAGTCTTAAGGTTACTAGGATTGTACATGGTACTTTGTGTTCTTTTGTTCCCTTAGATGCACATTAGTTCATGGAAATAAGGAAAGATGACTAGCTAAAATATCTTGCATAAAAGAAAAAGAAATGAAAGTATTACTTTGAAGTGTATAAGTTGTAGTTTATTTATAAGTGTAATACTTGAGAATTGTATGATCTAGCTTATTTATTTTATGAAGAATACAACTTCAATGGTATTTACGGGTAAGGTTTTGTAAAATTTGAGCCTTGGGAATAAAAATGAGTATTTGTTGAAGCGTAAATTTATTTTGGTGGTTTCGAGAATGCATAAACGTAATTTATCGCGAAACGTAAACACTTTACGTAACCAATAAAAATAAAATATAAAAAGTTGATTATTACTTTCGTAAAAATAATATATTGCTCGCTTGACGAAAACTTTAATTCGTTTGGTGTCCGTTTACGTTGATTGTTGATTTTTAGTTTACGCGATTTAACTATATTATAAGAATTAAAAGTAAACGCGTACGAGAATAGACATAAATAGTGAAATATATACGACGTCGTAAATGACCTGAAAATACAAAATGTTACAGTCTCCTCGCGTTAGAAGAGCCTTGTCCTCAAGGCTCAAGTTGCGACACTTGACGAAGGTACGGGTTTAGAGAAGAGATGCAGATACTTCCTTTGAAATTGGTCCTCACGCTCCCATGTGAACTCAGGATCTTGCCGAGAGTTCCAACGAACTTTGACTAATGGAATTCTTCTCCGCTTTAGCTTTTTTACATCCCGCTCCGCGATCTCAATAGGCTCTTCGACAAAACGCAGATTTTCATCAATCTCGATCTCTTCCAAAGGTACTTGAACATCTGGCTCAGCCAAGCACTTCTTGAGGTTCGACACATGAAACGTGTCGTGGATACAGCTCAGCTCCTGGGGTAACTTCAGCCGATAAGCTACCGGTCCAACACACTCTACTATTTCAAACGGTCCCACATATCGTGGTGCCAGCTTTCCTTTCTTACCAAATCGTACCACTCCCTTCCATGGAGATACCTTAAGTAACACTCGGTCTCCAACTTTGAATTCAAGAGGCTTACGCCTCTTATCAGCATAGCTTTTCTGGCGACTCCTTGCCGTTTTCAACCTTTCCTTAATCTGAATAATCTTTTTTGTCGTTTCTTGCACAATTTCTGGTCCAATAAGCTGACTTTCTCCCACTTCAGTCCATATCACAGGGGATCTACATTTTCGCCCGTACAGAGCCTCGAATGGTGCGCACTTAATGCTCGTGTGGTAACTGTTATTATAAGAAAACTCAACCAACGGGAGATGAGTATCCCAACTGCCACCAAAATCCATAACACAAGCTCGAAGCATATCCTCCAGCGTCTGAATAGTACGCTCACTCTGACCGTCGGTCTGAGGGTGGTAAGCCGTACTCATGTCTAGTCTTGTACCCAATGCCTCCTGAAGAGCTTGCCATAAGTGTGACGCGAATCGACCATCACGGTCTGAAATGATTGACACCGGTACACCATGTCTTGCTACAATTTCGTTGATATAAATCCTTGCCAGCTTCTCCAAATCCTTGCTTAGCATCTCCGTTTTGTAATCTTCACTAATAAGGTAAGAAGTAAGCCCTTGGTCAATCTATACACTATGACCCTCATCCATCATAACCTACTGCTTGCTTCTAGGCAATCTTTGTGATAGGTGCAATTGTTATCTTCTCCCATTTCCACTCAGGGATTTCTGGTTGCTGAAGTAATCCTGAGGGTTTCTGATGTTCGGCTTTAATCTTAGAGCACGTAAGACACCTGCTAACGTACTCAGCAATGTCTCTCTTCATACTAGGCCAACAATACAAGTCTCTAAAATCATAATACATCTTATCCACACCCGGATGTACTGAATATCTAGAAGTATGAGCTTCATCCATGATCAATTTCCTTACACCACCAACTGATGGAATCCAGATACGATCGAAGAAGTAAATTCCACCATCATCTTGTCGCTCAAAGTGTGTTTCTAATCCTCTTAGCCATTCACTTGGAGCTTTGAGATCCTTAGAAGCTTCGCCCTGTGCTTCCAAAATCTTAGTCTTAAGTCCAGAATGAATAGTAATACTCATAGCACGTACTCGCCTTGGCTTGAGCCTTTCTTTTCTACTTAAGGAATCTGCCACCACATTTGCCTTGCCCGGGTGGTATTTGTATCTCACATTCCGTAGTCACTGACAGCTCGATCACCGCCTTTGGCGCAGTATTCAACTCTTATTCTGGTCAAGATGTACTAGATACTACTTGTGGTTTCAGTGTAGATAACACTTTCGTCCCTAAAGAGAATAATCTCCAAAGTTTATGTGCGAACACCACGCACTCAATTCTAGGTCCGTGGATGGAATAATTTGTCTCAAGCCGTCTCAACTTCATGACGCATACGCTATCCACATTGCCCCGATGGATCAGCACGCCCCCAAAACCTTGTTTCGATGCACCACAATATACCACAAAGTCTTTGGTCCATCAGGGAGTGCTACACAGGAGCATTTGCATAGCTTTCTTCTTCGAATGCGGAAAGCTTCATCATGCTTAACCCCCGCCCCCCACCACATATGTCTTTAATTTTCTTTTGAGTCAACAGGGTGAGGGGCTTGGCGATCTTGGAGAAATTCTCAATAAATCTTCGATAGTAACCCGCCAATCCTAAAAATGAACAGATTTTTGTTGGCGATTCAGGAGTCTTTTGTCACACCCCCAGACGGGGCCTGGACGGAATACGTGTCCGAGTGTGTGACGTCATAACAATCCGATCACAAAGCAATAAAGAAACGAAATACCACTATCATGACTTGAAAAAGTTTACTCGATGCATAGAAAGAAAATAAATTTAAGTTTTGGCAACCCAATATTTAAGTTATATTATGCGTAAGCATAACAAAATTTTTGATAATGACAACCGATAAATAATAGATAAGTCTTGAAAATGGCGAAGTCACAATACACATAGACTCCATATATCATCAAGAATCACTCCAACTAAGCACCTGAGAAACATGGTTTAAAAGTCAACATAAATGTTGGTGAATCATAGGTTAAAGTTTAATACAGAGGTGGACTACAAGATTTCAAAACGTATGCACTACTAAAACAGAAAACACATCACATAAAAAGTATTTACTGTTGCGCTAAGCTCATGACACTGAAGCTAATAATCAACAGGGCATGTTACATCCTGTCGCATAGTATTCCTGCCCTTAACCGGTGTCCCAAACCAAAGACCACCATAACGCACAATCGACATGACATATATCCGTTTGTTCTTCGTTAAGTGGAACCAAAGCGGATAGGGATAATTAGTCCCAATAGATCTATTTACTCACTCGCGCTTCCTCAACCGGTCCTCCGGTCGAGAAATTAACAGTTCATGATAATTCGGGCAGTAGTAGGTTTGTAAGCAAACTTAGGCAACACATAAACATGTAAAATTCGCGTAAGGAACTTGTGTCCAAATTTAAAAGCAAACAATGTTTCTCACCCCAAAGTATAAAGCATTTGTAAATTGGTAAAAACGTGGGGCTATGAACTCACCTTAACAAGGATAAGCGATAACCACACCAACGATGATGATATAAGGAGGTCTAGCCGCGACCTAGAGTAAATATGAGTATGGCTTAGCATTCGGCAAAGTAAACAAGTAAAACATCTATGTTCATCATTTAAAGCATCCAAGTGTGTTTGCGTTTTAGTAATAAAAGACTTAGATAGATTTATAACATCTTTAATAAACCTCGACGCTTGCAAAAAGTTATTATTTATAGAAACCTTTCCTTTTTAGGAGAGTTTTTAGTTTCAAAATGTTAATAGCGTCCCCTATTTTCTTATGTTTCCATATTTTACAAATCGCTTAAACAAATCCTAAACCGCCTAATCCTTATGTTTAAATCGCCTAAATGTCCATTTCGTACCATTTTTAATAATCCTATTTTTTATTAAGATCGGCATCTCAAATAACCTTTCATGACATTTCTAGTTGTTCTAACTAATTACCTAATTACCTAACATTCCTATATGTTTCGCTTGCATTTAAAATATTCAAAATCGTCCGAAAGTGCCCGAAAACCCATTTTTCTATTCCAATCAGCACACTATTCATCTATGTTGCCGAAAAATGTTTCGAGTTTCATTTGGCCATAACTTGGCCGTTTTAAGTCCGATTTTAAAGTGTGATATATGAAAAATTATCTATTCGAAATAAGCTCTTCAAAAACTACTTTTACGCCTAATGAAAACATTTTTAAGTCGCTCAAAACCTCAAAACAAATTCGGGACAGCAAGGTTGTTTTACCGAAATACGACCAAAAATCAACCCAACTCGCATATTAGTGCCTAATCTAGCCCTAATCTTTATTCACCAATAACCAACCAACAAAACTAAACCTTAATCCACCCTAATCTCTATTGTTGCAACTCTCATCAACCCTCAATCTCACCAAGAACATGATATAAAACATAAACATAAGGTTATAACAATTTTTACTTCCACTTTATAAAAGATGACAAAATATTAACTTATTTCTTTTGTAAAAATAACACAAACACATGGATCTTTATGAACAAACATAGATCTATAAAGAAAATAGATGAAACCAAACAAAGATTCAAGGAACACTTACAAATCAAGAAGAGCAAGTAGTGAAAACACAAGATCTATACCCACAAACTATAGATCTATAAAAACCCCAAATAATCTTGCAAACCCTAATTTTATAATTCTTGAAATCAAGGAATTAATGCTTCACAACACCTTAGATATAACTAGGAATGAGCTTAGAACACTTGGATCTTGAAGAAAATCAAAAGATATGGGTTGTGTATGTTGGTGGTGGTGGTGCCGTGAGCTAGAGAGGGGAGGGAGAGAGGTGTGGGTTTTTGTTGGTGACTAGAAATGAAAATGAACCCTAAGTGTGAGATATGTGTTGTATTTATAGGTCACATGCTAGGGTTTTAGGGTTAAATGTGTACACAAGTGACCAACACACACCAAAGGTGTGCTTGGTCTTGGGTTCGGCCGAATATGGTCACAAGGACCATGATGGTTCAAAATTTTGGTCCATGGTTCCAATAATATCCATACCTTGAATTTTCCAAGTCAAATGAAGTCAATGGTATAAGTATGCATGTGATGTGTAAGATATGGCATGCATGCAAGTTTACTAGGCAACAAGATGTCACTTTCCTTCACATGTATGGTAGAAATTTCAAAATTTGAGTTAGTGGAGCTTAAATGATTTAATTTCAAGTGTATGGTGACTTTGTTGTGGCTTTAGGCGTCCTCAAGCATATGGGGAGGGATATGAACGAAATTTTTGAACTTAGAGTATAAGATTATCGATAACTTGAGTTTACACGAAAAGATTTCGAGTTTCCGGGGTTCCGTTTGGTCAAAAACGCGAAAAATGCAATTCAAGAGATAAAACCCTAAAATTAATATCGGAAGTGATTAAAAATCACGAAACACTCAGGAAAGCTAAAATATCTCATATTAAGCCTAAATTAATTTATAACCGATGCCAGAACGCGTCCGATGACGTTTCTCAGTTTTTACGCAGTTTAGTTCCCCGGTAAACTGTCAGATTTAACGTAACGTATAAAATTTAAAAGTAGATGACCGGAATGGGTCGGAATACTAACCGGGAATTTACGGGGTGTGACAAAATCTGAAACAAGGGTGGGAATGGTGGGTAAAATATCGGCCATAAAATCATGAGGTTTAGAAACACCCTTTAACACTTTGGTTATCAAAATACCCGCTTCGGGTTCAAGACATTTCTCAACATCCGGTGGTTCCGGTGGAGGACAAGGAATTTACGGATCATCTTGATGGTTAAGGTTAGGTAACTCATTACCTTCATCTTCGGAATCATCATTCTCAACACCTGGTAGAATTAAATCATTTGGAACAAGGAAAATATCGATCTCTTCTTGAACGGGTTCACTATCCTCAACGGGGATAGGAGATACTGGAAGAGACTCGATAATTGAACTTTGATGAACATTTTCCTGTGATCGGGAAGTTGAAATCTCACAAAGCTCGGTCATAAGACTAAGATATTCCCCAAATTCACGATCATTCCTTGAAGGAAGTGTAATGATTTCTCCGGCGAACTCATGGTGAAGAGGATCACTCCTTGGAGAAAAAGTAACCGAAGTATTATGGATGGATTCATTTTGTTTTGGTTCATGATCAGAAATTACTTCGGGAGCGAGATTATGGGTGGTATCATCACTAAGCAGATTCTCAAGAAAAATTACGTCTCCTTCTGAATTGAAATAACCTTCCTCAAAATTAGAAGAAACTTCCATGGCTAGAAAATCATTGATCTCATCAATATCGTCTTCTGGAGCGAAACTCTCAACCTTATCGGTTAAAGGTGAGTTTAGTAAATCTGGCTCATCAGAATCTGAAACATTTGAGTTCTCATTCTCGACATCTTCTACCATCTCGTTAAAGAGAGGATTTTCGTTACTGGAGGTGAAGTTATCATCAAATTAGAAAAGAGGGCTTGAATAAACTTGAAAATTTTCTTCATGAACGACTTTTTTAGGAAGAGTGAGTTCATCGGCGAACTCCTCAAGATTATCACTAGTCTTCACCGGAGAAGAACTAAGAGGAATAGCATCGAAATGATTAGTGGTACTGCCACTAAATGGCTCATCTTTCAAAAAATCAATGACAAAAATAGCGTGAGCAAATTGCTTATTCTTGCTTTTCTCAAATTTTTCAGCATAAAAGACAAGTTCATCGCTTCCTACTCTTAAAGTTAATTTTTCCTCATATTGATCAATGAGAGCTTTTGCTGTGCGAAGGAAAGGTCTCCCTAATATAATAGGCACTCTCGGGTCTGGTTCAAAATTAACCACGACAAAATTAGCAAGAAAAGTGAAACCATCAACTCTAACTACAACATCCTCGGCTATACCCATTGGGTGCGTAACGGAACGGTTAGCAAGCTCGAGTGTCATTCGAAATCTTGGTACATTTTGTCCGATCCAGGGTGGATCGAATACTTTGACTTATGCGACTCGTGCATAATCAAAGCTCTCAAGTCACCAAAGCGTGGTATCCAGCTTCTATTCTTTTCAAACACAACGTTCCATCTGCACGTGGCTCCAGATTCTTAATCATGCCATGCAAATCTTCTGTTTCGTAATTCTCTTTCTTTTTCTCCTCAAACCTGAGCATTCAATATTCCGCGCCAGGATGTTCAAACTGTAACAATCCGAGTTTTTCGTCAGTTTGTTACGACCGATCCCGTGCCGATGTCGTAAATATTATTTTACGAGGTTTTCGTAAGCGAGCGTTCGTCATTTAATTTTTATTTTATCGGATAATAAAATATTTTCATATTTTATTATGAAAAATTTGGAAAAAGTTTGATTACTTTTATTTTTGACTTTTCGCGAGTCGACATTTGATCGCACGTTCGTTAATCGTTTCGAGCTTCGTAAAATTTACGACGTGTCTCGTTTTTATTTTTATGATCGTAAAATTTATTTTATGAACCATGGCATCTTTGTTCCTCGACCTTGGCAATAGATCGCGTTTAAGGCTCGCTGTTTAATAACAAGATATTGCTAGATATTTTACAAGATATTTAGAAGATTATTTTTAATTATTATTATATATATAATATATTATATATATATATATTATACGATCTATATATAATAGTCTTATATATTTCATATATTTATTTTATATATATACAAGATAGCATTGTTTATGTCAAAAATTCATTTTTGGTTTCTTCTTTGTCTTGAGGTTCTGCCGAGTGTTACAACACACACACATTCCATTTTTCTTGTTTGATCATGCAAATACATTCAAACCTCACCTAAATGATGTTTCAAATTAAGAAGGAACCAAGTTTGGGTTGTTCTTCTCCTCCCTCTTTCTCTTTGTGGTTCGGCCGGACATACCAAGGCAAACACCCTTGGTGTTTTTATTTTTCTAATACCCAAATATTGTTTAGGAGATCATAATTTGTTCCATCCATGTATTAACATGGTGGCATGATAACAAGATTTATTTGAAGATGATTTTCGAAACTAAAGGGGTTTTCGGTTTGGATAAGTGGTTCGAACCGGGTACAAGACACACGATGGGTGTGTTTGATTATTGAAAATTATTTGGATGGTTCGAGTTTTGGTTTGGTTTGGTTCGGTTGGTTGTGAGCCGCGGCATACTCAAAAGGAGCAAGGCGAGAAATTTATCGAGTCCGTTATCGCTTAAATAGCATTGTAAGGTTTCCTTCATATTGGTTTTATTGGTTTTCGATTATATTATCGATTTGGTTATATGTGACGAAATCCATTGAAACTTGCGGCGTTTAGTGTAATATGTTATTGATAGTAAAGTAGGAGTAGTAGGAAATTATAAGGTATATTGAATGTAGTTTTGATGAGATTTTGGGTCAAAAACGGATTTTGGCGTGATTTGTAACGAGTGGACTGTGAGCAGAAAGTTTGGCACGCCAAACGAGGATCGAGATTTCGTAAATTTGTTTTTTGGCTTGAAATAGGGCAGGAGGCTTGTTTAGACGTTCGTTTATTAAGGATCGTCTCGGTATCTCCTAAATAAACGGAAAAAAAAAAAAAGTTAGAGCGAAAACGAGATATATATCGAGGTATAGAAATTAGCATTTCCGGAAAATGGGGTTTGCTGTAAGGTTTTTAAGATAGCATTTCCAGCACTTTCGAGTCCGTTTCGGCCTTCGGCCGAAACATGAAAGTCGTTCGGAAGGTCGTTTTACTTCCCCCGCGAGGCCCTGAGTTCCCCCCCCCACACCCACTTTTCTTTTCTTTAAGTCTAAAAGCGAGTGATAACGGGTCTTAAGGCGGGGGCAAAAATCTGGATTTTCGGTAATTAACTCACTGCATCAGACCTGATGCGAGTGCGTTTTCACCCATTTCGGTCGAGTTTCGGGTCTCGGACAAAACTGAAAAGTTGTTCAAAATAACGTTTTACCTTTTTGCGAGGTTTTCTAGAATTAAAAACGCCTTATAAGGGGTCAAAAACGCAAACGCAGGTATGCGTTTTGGTAATATTTATCGGCTGAAACTGGTAGGGGTATTTTGGTCATTTTCTGTTGGGTTTCGGGTTTCGACTAAAACTAAAAAGTTGTTCGGAATATCGTCTCGCATAAATTCTCTTTAGAACCTGAATCGTGAAAATGTGATTTAGTAAGTCGTTTTGGTCGGGTCAGACTTAGAAAATACATATATTTTATAAAAGTCAAACATAAAAGTCAATGAAGATTTTAATAAACGTTCACGGGTTGTGAAGGGGATTTCGATTAATAAAAATATATCGATTGCTAAACTATCGTAAGTAACTATTTTTGAGACCGTTGGTCGATTCTAAAAATAGAAAGTATAAAATAGTATGGGATCGAATGGAAAATAGTATATAAAATATACTAAGTATTAAGGTTAGGACGCGCAAGTGGATTTCTCATCACATGTATATATGTATGTATACATATTAAAATATGTATGATTTCGTCGTTACGATGTATGCATCGTTGATCGTATTTAATACGTGTATTATAATTGAGCGGAATAATTATAGGTCGTCTGGCGAGGTCGTTGCAGATTCGGTTGTGATTTTTTTGGATTATTTGATCGTGGTCTTTGATCAAGGTGTGTTTATAGCCCCATGTCTTACTGGTTTTACATATATTTTTGGGGTTTGAGAACATGCTTTGTTTACAAATTGCATTTACATGATTGGTTACAATTTGGTTTACATACTTCATATACATAGCCTCTTTATGGGATACATTAATTGACATCATTTTGGTCACGAATGCTTACTTTACTTTTGAATTGTTAGGATTAGCTTAAGTTGATGGAACTGTTAATTATCGGAGGGTAAGCGGGAATGTTATTAAGATAGATCTATTGGGATTGACCAATCCCGTTCGGATGCAGACTAGCTATCACCTCTTGGTGATCGTTTACCATGTCGGAATACGATTTGATTGGCGCTGCGGGGCCAACATCATACTGCACGGGTGTTCTTGGAGGGAACACCCATGATGGAAACATATTATATGCATACAGCCGGGTGTTTCTTCGGAGGGAACCCCATGAGGGGAACACATTAATTTGCATACATGCCCGGGGGTTAATGGAGGATAACGCCCGATAAGGGGATAAACATTATTTTTATTATGCCCGGGTGTTCTTGGAGTAAGGGAACACACTACGATGGGTACATTCTTACGGTTGCCTTGAATAAAGTGGCCTTACATCAAGTCTACGTCGCGTTTCATGAAATCTTCAGAGTAAACGTTACATTGTTTTATATCACACGAATATTTACTATGCCATTGAATAAAGTGCATATCATCTTGAAACATTTAGGTACATAAATTGGTATGCATTCTTTATAATCTTTGGATATGATTGGTACTATTTGGTGACATAAAAATGTGTCGTGCATTCTTTCATAAATCTTTGGGATTTTTTTTACATGGTACTGTGATGATACAGTGGATTACATTCATATTTAAACTAATCTATGAACTCACCAACTTTAATGTTGACACTTTTAAGCATGTTTTTCTCAGGTGAATTAGATGCTTGGATTATTTGATGTGCATTGGAGTCTTTACATTCAAGTTTTTCATGGTGATGCAATTATGGGACAACTATTATTTTGATTTCAGAAAATCAACGAGATTGTTTTACAAACGACACTTTTAGAGGTCGTTCTCTTGTTATTCTAGCGTTGTGTATTAATGAAGTAGCACCCCCATCGTGGTATTCCGTACGATTGTATATTTTTGGTATGTTTACGTAGGGTGTTCTTTGTAGTTACACAAACTCGTATTCTAAATATCCAAGGCTTCATACTCGTAGTGGCTTAGGTCTATCTTTAGGCTCAAAACGCATTCAGCACAATTGGCCTTTCCCGGGTGATAACGTAACTCGCAGTCGTAGTCACTTAACAGCTCTAACCACCGACGTTGTCTTATATTCAACTCTTTTGATTCTAGATTTTCCAATTTTTTATTTATTCCGTTGCAAACTCTTATGATCAGTTGTACACAACGCATTCATGTCGGTTAAAGGTAATGTCTCCACATCTTGAGAGCGAACACCACAACTCCCAATTCTAAATCATGTGTCGTGTAGTTCTTCTCATGGATTTTGAGTTGGCGGGATGCATAAGCTATGACTTTCTCCTTCTGCATCAACATTGCGCCTAATCCCTTATGAAAGTAAAGCATCACAATTACTAGGAGTTTTCACTTTCCTTCGGGCTAAGTGCCAAAATTGGTGCACTACACAACTTTTGCTTTCATGTGTTGGAGCAGTTTCTCCTTTTACCCTAATTGAACTTTACACTTTTCAGAGTCAGCTTCGTTTTTTCATTAAAGGGCTTGGCAATCTATGGAGAAGCCTCCGCGATAAATTAATCGGTTTACTAAGTAACCAGCAAACAAGGACTAGAAATTGGCAAATTTTCAGTTGGAGTTTGGGTGATTCTCCAATCCTTGATTGACTCAATCTTCGCAGGATCCACGTGAATGCCTTCACTATCAATCACGTGTCCAAGAAATTGTACCTTCGATAGACAAAAGTCGCACTTTGAGAACTTGGGTACAATCGTTCTTTCTTGAGCAAACCCACCAAAATTTAGTCGTTTGATGTTACAATTTCATGTTCTTCCTTGCGTCTTAGAGTAGATCATGATGTCATCGTATGGAACGACGATCATTACATTTTTCTTGGTTTGGTCTGCATACCCGGTTCCATCAAATCCGATGGGAACACTGCCGGCTTTGTTGTCAACCCGAATGGAAAATCACTTGGAACTCGTAATGAAGATAGGAGTTCCTAAACGCAGTTCTTAGGCATATCTTCATTACGGACTCTGCATGAACGTTTGGTGATAACCAGACCTCAAGTCGATCTTCGAGTACACACTTTGTTCCTTGCAACTGATCAAAAACACAGTCGTCGATTCTCGGAAGCGGGTGGTATCGATTTTTAACAGTATGCTTGTTAAGTTCAGGTAGTTGATACACATACGAAAGGAAGCCGGTCTTTCTTTTGACAAAACAAAATCGAAACGCTCCCCAGGTGTGAGGAACATGGTCTTATAAATCCCTTGTCGGAAAGCTCTTGTAGTGGGGTAGACATATTCTTCCAGCTCCGCGGTGCTAACTTATACGGGGCTCGAGCTGCAGAGTGTTCGCACCTGGGTCTAGGTCAACTTATATTCGACTTGTCGTGTTGGGTGGGTTAGTCCAGGTAAGTCTTCTGGAAAAATCTGCTGGTTGCGCTGCCGGACTGGCCGCTTCTTTGGCTAGGGTCGATATTAGATAAGCTCGTGTGAATTTCTATGACTATATCCGTTTGATTCTTACTAACGAGGAGGAGTATAGGTAATAATATATAGTAAGATAAGAGTAGTAACGGTGGGTGTCTAATGTAGGAGGTAATTTCCTTAGAAGATGTCGTTCTATAAGTAGATAGTAGGGACGGTTCGTAAGGGAATTTATAGGATTTTAGGTTTGTATTTGTTAGGATAATGATGTAGGTATATGTAGTTGTAACGTGTTATACGAGTGTTATAGTAATTCACATTGTAAATAGTAGTTACTGGTTATCAGTGCCTGTATTTAATTGGTACTGTGCTGTCGATGTCGTATTTCTTAAGATTCTGTTAGCACGAGTCCGAGCTATTTAGGCTGTCTAGCAGCTTAGAAATTATGTTAGTAGGGTATAGGGGTCTTGTTAGGGGTAGTAGGGGGGAGCTAAATTGATAGCTTGTTGGGAGGTAATGTAACTTCGGATATTGTTCTTAGTTCTACAAGATCAGAGGAGGACTTTCTTCGTCTCAGTAGTTTCTCGATATGGGGCTTAGTTGGATATCTAGGGGTATGTCGTAGTTAAGGTGTTTATCGATTCGCGAGGGGGGGATAGTTTTGGTTAAGGAGATTTGAGTATTATTGTGTATATTGTTAGGTATTTCCTTCAGGAAAATACGTCTCTAGAGATTGAAATCCTGTCTATCTTTTATGGGAGACTACGGTTTAAGTTATGTAAGAAGGAGGTATTGAACTCTTAAGTATTTAGTGCATGTTGGATCCGGTCATATCCGATTATCTAGTGTATTATAGGGTCATCAAACGGTCGGATAGCATAGTATTCTTCATTCTCATCGGGACTACTAAATGAGCTTTTCAACCTACTTTTTACTTAACTGAACAATCCCTTTATTCAGCGTACTACCCAAATTCTTTACCACTATACTTACGTATTTAAATTTGTTAACTTGACTTCATCTAAAGCTGATACTACTCTTAAACGTGCCAAGACCGTAACACCACGTTGCACATATACTACCCGACATTTCCGTACAGGACAATTTACTCGACTACCAAAACTGACGACACCAACGAACCCCCTTTCACCTCGTTCTACTCATACGGTCTTACTATCATTCTTAACTCGAACCTACTAAGTATTTACTTGCTGCATTAACTCTACCTTCACCGACATTGTTAATTTAAAGCCAAACACCCACACAAATACATCAACTTTTAACTTCCTATACTTTGCACTTCCATGACCATTTGTTAAACACTACATATTTACGCACTTTCACCTACTTTACATACTAACACTACACACCTTACCACTTTGTTACGACTTCACACAATTCAACTAGTCTTCTTTTCACTTTCTGGCAAATAGTCTTCAAGTCGCTTTCATCGACTTGTCTTGGTTTTTCCTTCACCGTAACTTGTGCCAGAAATAGTTGACAACCTTTCTCTATATACTTCTGGGCCTTTTCACATGATATAATGCTCAACGTCGATTTCTTCTCCTTGGCACCTTTGTCTCCTTGAACGATCAGAATTTCATTTCCATAAGGAATACGCACTATCTTCTCGTCACAGACAATCACTGCATGATTCTTTGCTAACCAATCCATGCCGATGATAACGTCGAAACTACCCAACTCTATGGGCATCAGGTCGATATTAAATGGATGTCCTAACAATCCTAATGTACAGCCCATAAGCACCGTGTTGGTTTCTGAAGTCCTTCCGTCAGCTAGCTCGACAGCGTAACTAACGTCTAAGGCATAGGGTGTGATATCTAGCAATGTACTAAAAGTATTTGATACGAAACTCCTATCGGCACCAGAATCAAATAACATATAAGCATGGTGATCATTGAGAAGGAACGTACCCGTGACAGTGTTGGAACCCGGGTTTGCGTCACCTCCTCCTAGGACATATGCTTTGCCTCTTGCATCAGGAATTCTTGCTTTGTCCCCACGGTTTTGGTTCTTGATCTTGGGACAATCTTTCCGGTAATGTCCTTGTGCACCACACTCAAAACAAGTCACAACCCTCTGATTCACCATTTGACCTCTCTGGGTGGAAGTAGTGGAATTGGTAACCTTACAATTCCTGGTCAAATGTCCAATCTTATTGCACTTCCCACATCTTATGGTGCAAGGGCCTACATGATGAAGCTTACACTTGTTGCAGAAGGGCAAAGTACCTTCATATTCCCTCTTCTCATTGTTACCAGCCACATAGGCTCTAGCAACATTCTGTCCTCCAGTATTCTGTCGTTTGTGGGGTGGTTGTTGCCCACGGTTGTTTCCATAGTTGTTGTCCAATATCCTCTTGTTCTCTGAAAGTTCACTAAGCATTAACCCTTTAATCTTTTTGATCCATCAAGTTGTTGGCAATTCGAACAGCATCTTGTAGTCTTGTAGGTTCTGCAGCAATCACATTTCCTTGGATGTTATCAGGAAGACCTCCAATGAATTTCTCCACCCGATCTTCCTCCTCGGGAACCATTTTGGTGCACATCATGGTGAGTTCCTGGAACCTTTGAGTGTAATTAGCGATGTCATTGTTTTTCACCGACAGATTCCACAACTCGGTTTCCATCTTTTGGATCTCATTTCTCGGGCAATACACTTCGGTCATCAGCTTCATCAGCTCTCTCCATGACAAGGCGTATGCGGCATTAGTTCTTGATTTGGTTCTCCTTGTGAGAATTCCACAGAGTTAATGTATGTCGAGTAAGGTACAGGTAGCATACGTCACTTGATATTCTCCGGAACAGTTGCTGATGTGAAACACAGTCTCATCTTTTCACTCACCTTATCAGCACCCAACACACTTCGGTTCATTTAAACTTAATGGTGACACTTCATGAAAGTCTTGGTAGTACATTCACGAGAAACACCCTATGCCTTTCCATTCACATTGTGGTTTTATATTACCGTACGTTGTCGACTTCTATTGTTTCCATTTCCATTACCATTTCCATTGTCATTCCCATTCCCGTTTCCATTACCGTTTCCATTGTCATTCCCATCCCCAAGTTCAAGATTTCGGTTAACTCGATGAGCTTCTAGAGCTGCGTTCACACGTTGGTTGATCATTTCTTCAATTGCGGCGTGGGTCATCCCCAGAACGAGTGTTTGTCATTGTTCTACATCACAAGACACAACCCATAGTGAGATTTTTGAAACGAATATACAGCATTAGGTAACGATAATTTAATACATGTTATGAAGTAAAATTTAATTGTAACACATTTGCCAGGAAGAATAAATAACAATATAGATAAATAAGCGAGAGAATCAAAACAAGCTTTTCATTTAACAAATAAAAGCATAATTCGATTACAACCAAATCCAAAATAGGTTCATGATCCACAGTTATTTACTGCTAATATCTAGACCTAACCATCGTCCTAGTGTCCTACATGGTCAGGGTGCAACTAGCCTATGGCCGAAAACCAAAACACCTCTCAAGATACTACTCCAACCTCCTAAATCTCCCTCGAGCATCATCACGATCCTTACGAATCTGACAAAACTCCTCCTATGAAAGGGACATATGAAGATGAAGGCTGCTCACACGATCCCTCTTAATATCCAACATAGCACGAACCTTGAGGTTCTCCAACCTCAAGCTATATATCATCTCGGCCATCCTAGCTCTGTCTCTACTAGCTATCAACTGATTGGCCTCCAACCATCTTTGAGCAGTCTCAATCCTGACAATCCTATCAACACGAACCTTAGAAATGACAGCGATGTTAAAACGTCACACCCTACACACAATGCCCTCAAATATCCATCTTGCGTTCATCATAATACCACACATCTTCTTGTCACTACACACCACTAAACTACCACACACTCTCTATCATACTCTCACTTCGTACGTAAACCCACCTCATCCTTGAACCAGCACTGGCCTTCCCCAAAGCCTCATAACCTCTATCCACACCCCACAACCCTCATATTCAAAAATACAACAACAACAAAAATGTCTTAATCATTCCCAAAAACCTACACACTCCACCCAAAAAAACTTCAAAAAAAATAAACAAACCTACCTCATATACCCTTACTCCCACACACTCCACACCACAATCCACCTACCCATACAACACACCTATCCCTACACTTCCCCCAATCACTTTCCAACCAAACAACACAAACATACCACTCCCCACCAACACCCATACCCCCTACAACATCACCACACACACAACAGACCCCTTACCCTACAAACACACCTCACCCAATCCCCCACACACACACCCTTCAACCACCAAAACTTATACACAACACCCCACCAACCATTCATTTAAACACCACCCCATACACTATCAATCCCAATCCAACCATAACTCCACTAATTTGAGACCCCTTAGATACTTACATATCTCACCGATCTCCACAGAGTCCCTTCTTACCCATGTATGTCATCCGTGTAATAGTTGCCCTTTACACTTCCATGCTGCGCAAACCCTGTGCTAGCACCTGACAACCATAGATCTCTGCCAGATAGAGCCGATTCGTGCATCCGTCCCCGAAAGTCAGTCTAGTAACACTTCGCAGTATTAGCTACCTTAACTCAAGTCTCTCTAAGACACTACCTATAACTCTCTGTCATTGTCCAATATTAAGATTGAAGATCCAGCTAAGTTCCTCCCATCACCCCCATATAACTCCCTTGTCTCGGAGGTCATGTGTCTCACTAAACACTCTCAGCTCAAAAAAAAAAATACATACTCTCAAAATAACACACTCGAAAACTCACTCTCCGTCCCAAACAGTTACAATCGATTATCATCAACCCAGATTCTGACATCGGTTGTAGTTCCATCCTCTAAAGTAAGCACAGAGTCTGAACACATATGCGAGCGTCTCATACATTACAATCATACCCAGGAAACGCCTAGAACTCTCTACAGTTGCACACCTGTACTAAGAGAACTCAGACCTTACAATCTGTATGTGTATAGTCCAGAGTGAGTAGAAATTTAATCTTCTACTCATGATATCAGTGCTCACTCCTCTCAACACTCTGCAATAACTATCACTTATGTGTACAGAGTGAACCAGAACATCAAACCTTATCATAATCTACTCCCAGTAGAAGTGATCACCCTACATGTCAACTTCAGTAAGTCACTCTAATTATCACTCAACCAATACAGGAATCAAACTATACTATCTGATCTACACATTGAAATATCTACAAGTAGCACACACCGATTAGTGTCATATCAACCAGTCTTCAACAAGACCCGCTATAATCTACTCCTTAGAGCCCGTATCCAAATAGACTTCGCGTAGACTTTCATATCTTCCATATAGAAGAAAACAAGGAGATACATCATCTCCATCTCTACTATCTCTCAGACAATACCTAATACACCAACACCCACACACCACCCCCTTTCCCAATACCTACACCACCCCCATCTAAAACAACCATACAAACAACACCAACCAATTCACTGCCATCCATGTATCCACCTGACACACTCCAATCAACCCTGCCCAGTATCTGCCTATCACACCAGGTTACTACCCCAGATTGTCTAGCACTAGACTCTCTGAAACTATGTCCACTCGCACTCATATCCTCTCTCATGTATCTCTTATACTCCGTAAATGATACACTACAGTGTGTAGCATAGATAGAACTAGAGCACAGACTTCATACGATCTCGCACTCTCTATGCTCCTCGTGTCTCGCTATATCATATATCATTGTGTACAACCGACCTCTACTGAAGATACTCTACCACTAAGTCTACTAAGTTATACAGGACACACTCACCGCAGTGCCACGTTGAACTCATAAAGCGTACACTCAGTAGTCACCTCCCCTCGTGTACCCCCCATGTTAGCACATGACTCAGCCCAGTAACGACTAACAATAATAACGCGTTACTCTAGAAGAGTCTCGTGCATGCTAGATAGCCCACTCACTATGATAAAGTGAGCAATATGTAACTCTCGTAGAAGACTGTGAACAGAGTGAACGTCAGTGAGCACAAAACAGAAGCCAATAATTTCTCTGTATAACTCTACTATATGTAAGAGAGATATAAGCTCTACTCGAAAGTACAAGTCTGACCGATAGAGAGAAATACTGTTCCTCTGAGATTGCGGAATATGCAACGTGACAGACAGATAGCAATGCAACCTCTCGAAAACTCTATCCTTAATCTATGTAAAACATCAATATTACCCATTTGAACTGGTCTGAACCTAGATGAAGATAATCCATCAGATACTCCTACATGTGCATGGCAGCTCATCTCTATATAGTAGATCGATTGCATCGAATGCGCCTCCATGCCAAAATATCATGGCAGAGAAAGTGTCTGTCTGTTCTCATACTTATCTTGAATTCTATATTTATCCTGGGTATGATAATGTATCTGTCTCACTTCCACATAAAGTTTGATATGTCTTTAGGATGCACTCATATGCATGCTTCGTCAAGGAACGTTCTCTCTCTCTCGATCATGTCTGTGAGGATGAGACGGCTGCCTGGACGGAGTGGTGGTGCTTGAGATAAGTGAGTAGAAGAGAGAACATAGATGTGACATGTAGATCGAGGATGTGTGTGTGCTGTTTTCGCTAAAGAGGTGATCACAGCACAATGTGTCCACAAGTCGAATTTAGATAGAGCTGTGTCGCGGTTAGTGAAAAGAACTCTCCAGAGAGCAGTAGCTCTCCGACTGGTGTGTTCTGTGAAAGCTATGTCAGACATGAGAATGAGCGTGTCGCGCTAACAGTGTTATTCCTTTAGGACTAGAAGGTAGATATAGACATATAACATTCAAGTCCACCTCTTCTGATGTCACGCAAAATCTAGTGAGCTATATATTTGTGGATAGAAAGATGTCACGGTCAAATAAAATGGAAGTGTCGTAGAGCTAGAGATATCTGTCCTCAATAAAGTACGCTTATGCGTCTCTCGCCACAAACGGACTAGTATAAAGTGATATGAAGGCTAGTCCACGCAAACTCTTCTAAAGGAAAAACTCCAGCCACCTCTTCAAAATCTTTTAAATTTGGAAAGTCTGCAAAAGTTCAAGTTGAAGAACCAATCTTTGTGCAAGGCTCTGATTATGCTAAACATGATGATGCTGATATGCCAAGGGATCAAGGAGAAAACTTAGGTAAAACTGATGAACAACCCAACGATGAGGCTGTTCCCAAGAATGACTGGTACAAGAAGTATAGTAGTGACACTTCTCCTTATCCTGAATGGAACGAAGGCAAATTAGTTTATGATGGGCCAAAACAAAGTTGGCTCAATGATATGGCCAAAGCTATAAAACCTCCTTTTACCTTTGATGAGCTGATGCCCACTCCAATTGACTTCTCTGCCTTTGTAATAAACAGTCTCAAGATTGACAATCTTACAAAAGAAATTCTTGTAGGACCGGCTTACAATCTGCTGAAAGGAACGTGCAAAAGTTATGTGGAGTTAGATTACACTATGGAAGAATGCTATCGTGCTTTGTTTGAAAATTTTAACTAGAACAATCCTGAGGGTCATCTTGTCCCTATGATCTTACCAAACCTCTACCTATGCAAATGTTATCTCAAGGTAGTCAAATTGTCCCAGCCGACTTCTTCTTTAACAACGAATTAGAATACTTTAGAGGAGGAAGCAATGACACGAAATACACAGCCTTTATGACAAAGTCTAAAGCTACAAGGTATGAGTTAAAGG
>BQNB010117592.1:0-21145 GCA_026074375.1 Tanacetum coccineum
CCCTGAACAAACAGATTCGGATCCACCCTCCTTTAGATTCATGTCAGATTGGTTATCACAAAAACCATTATCATCCACACCAACATTGACCTCATTCCCACTCGCACTATTAACATCTTTAGCTGCCTCAACGTTTACTAAAACCCCGTCAGAGCCCTCCTTTGGTGTGAATCCAGGGGGTATTTCAAACTAAATTCAGGCTCCTGATTATATACACCCGTACCTTTCTTCTTAAGCAACGAGTAAATATTAAATGGATCATCTGATAGATTCACGTGTTTACCTGTACTATCCGCAACACTTTGTTTCTTTATCGTCTCGTCCTCTTCAAACAAGGTTTCGGGGACACCCTTCACGTCACTATAGTCGCTTGTATCACGTTCATCTACCTTAAACACGCCATCCTTAGAATCAACATCACTGTTTTCCTCTTCATCCACCTCATCTGTAAAATCAGGGACCCACCCAGGAGTTTCTTTAGCTCGAATCCAAAAGACTTTTCCTCGAAATATGACTTTAAACTCATCAGAAATCCAACGCTGACTATTTGTTTGCACACAAATTCTTTTAGAATGAAAACATTCATCCTCCTGGTCTTCAATGTCTAACATCACCCCCCATTTTGCCGCAATACGCTTAAACGTGTTTTCAGACCAAAGCTTAAACGGTATACCTTCTATTTTCACCCAAGCAATCCTACTTTTCGTGATGAAATCCATGGATGCTTGAATGATTTGGGAGAACCATGAACCGACACTAACATTATCTCTGAAAAGATTCAAAGCTTTAGTGTCACCAAATTCTAGCATAATCCATTTCTCTCCCATATAACTAATCTTAATGTTCATGAAGCCTTCATTATTTAAAGACATTTTGATATTCGCTAAAGACGCGAATTCCTTCACCCTACCAAACAGACAGTTAGACATATCTTTGGACATCACACAATCGTCCTCCAAAACCAAGGCAGGAATATCGCTATCACTACTTCCTTGCTTGACAGGACCTGTCACCACATTCACATACGATGTACCATTACCCTTAGGTTTCTGATTCCTGGGTATACTAGTATTCACCTTCACATTAGCGTTGATACTCTTACCCCCTCCAACAGAAATCAGAACACTTACATTGGTATTCCCAGAAGGTCGTTGGAATCTGGTGATGTTCGCATGGAGTTTCTGTTTATCAATCCATATCGTACATAAATTGCTCACCAATCTCTCCACGCTGAAAACATTGATAAATCTAACAAAACCAAACCTCTTCCCAGCTTTTGATCTTTTAAGAGGAATAAATGGTCTCTCGTCTAAAATATATGTTCACATTATCTATTTCATACTTAAAAACGTGAGGCTTTTAAACTTGATTATGCTATATGTTATCGGTTCAAAGTGAATTTTTGCATGAGTCTCCAATCTAGAAGGACTTTACGTGATTAAAATATGTGATTATGACTTTAATTAATGGGCTAATGACTTGAAAATGTATCCAACTTGTCATTTTTTGTTATTGTATGTAGCCATCTTTTTTTTTTGTTATTGTATGTATCCAACTTGAAAATTCATCCTATTATATGTAGTCTGTTACCTCACATTTGCAACGTTAGTCCATTTAACTAACGAACAGTTGCAACGTTAGTCCATTTAATTTTTTTTATTTCGGTTTCAGTTTACGAGCAATAATAAAAAAATGTAAAAAATTATTTTTTTTTATTTCGGTTTAAGTTTAAGAGCAATAATTAAAAACAAAATTTAAAAATTAAATTTTTTTTATATAGGTTTCAGTTTACGAGCAATAATAAAAAAAATAAAAAATTTTAAATTTTTTTTATTTCGGTTTCAGTTTACGAGCAATAATAATAAAAAAATTTAAAATTTATTAAATTTTTTTAATTTCGGTTTCAGTTTACGAGCAATAATAAAAAAAATTAAAAAATTATATTTTTTATTTCGGTTTAAGTTTAAGAGCAATAATTAAAAAAAAAAATTTAAATTTTTATATCGGTTTCAGTTTTACGAGCAATATAATAAAAAATTTAGAAATTTTTTTTTTTTTCGGTTTCAGTTTTACCGACGCGTAATAAAAAAAATTAAAAAAATTATTAATTTTTTTTAATTTCGGTTTCAGTTTACGAGTAATAATAATTTTTTTTTTAATTTATTAAATTTTTTAATTTCGGTTTCAGTTTACGGCTCGTAAACTGAAACCGAAATAAAAAAAATTTAATTTTAAAATTTTTTTTTATTATTGCTCGTAAACTGAAACCGAAATAAAAAAAATTAATAATTTTTAATTTTTTTATTATTGCTTGTAAACTGAAACCGAAATAAAAAAAATTTAATTTTTAATTTCTTTTTATTATTGCTCGTAAACTGAAACCGAAATAAAAAAACGTGTATAAACCATGTATAAAATGTGTGTAAAAACGTGTATAAATTTTAAAATAACTTGAAAATATATTTTTGTAACATAACTGAATTTTGAGTTAATTGCAAACAGTCGTTAGCATAAAGGACTATCGTTGCAACTGTTCGTTAGTTAAATGGACTAACGTTGCAAATGAGAGGTAACAGACTACATATAATAGGTCGAATTTTCAAGTTAGATAAATACAATAACAAAAAAAAAATGGCTACATACAATAACAAAAAATGACAAGTTGGATACATTTTCAAATCATTAGCCCTTAATTAATATCATACACATGGATAATAATTATATAAGAGAATATAACGACAAACTTAAATCGTGTTCTCACTTTCTCAGTCACATGGAATCCGATACTAATGGTCTACATTTGAAATAAATAAATTGTTAATCACATAACATAGTTTATTAGAGTTAGATAATACAATTTTATTTTATGTTTTTGACATTGTAAAACAATAAAATATGGGTGAAGTCACTTGGTACCCTCGTTAAGTCGACTTGGCACCCTTACCAAGTCGCGCCACTGCACCGGTGGCCTTGCTCATTAAACCAGACGCCAAATTCCTGGCTTACGCAAAATGGAGGGATATGTCTTTTTTTTAATTATTATTTAAATAGATCTTTGTTATTTAAAATGGGTTTTTTTTATTTATAAAATGTGTGTATGTGCTAGACGGTGCGTGTGTATGTTTTGCTTGAGAGGGGCAAAGATGAAGAAGATGACATAAAGTTTTTACTATTTTTTTTGTTTTTAAGTTTTGACATATCTAAAAGTTTTAACACTCCTAACATTTATAAAGTTTTAATTTATAACCTTAAGTGGTTTAAAATGTATTTTTTATTTAGGAATATATTAGATACAATTTATTGTAGCTAATTGGCTACAATTTTGTGTTAAACATTGTGAGTTCCTAAATCATTTTGTGGGTTTTTTAGTGTTTCCTGTGAGTCCCTGAATCATTTCTTGTGTATTTTTGGTAAAGAATTGTAGCCAAACTATCCCTTTTTTATTTTTATTTTTTCTTGGTTTTTTTCAAAAATTTAAGTTTTAGTTTTATTTACTATGTATTTTTATTTTTATTAATGAAAAATGAGTTAATTTGTAAAAAAATGAAAAATAGAATAAAATTGTGGGACCCGAAAAGTGGAGATTTTTGGGCGTGTGAGTGAAAAGAAAGTGAAAAGGTTTAACTTGAGGTGACGCTGAGATGTAGTTTGACTTGAGTCGCTTCACTTCGTGCTCTAGTAACTTTTACGCAATTTAGTTCAAATTTTGTCACTGCATCCCAGACTAGTTCAAGTCATAAAGCTTAAAATTTGAAGTACGTATCAATGGCTCGTTACGTTGTTCGAGCATATTTACAAGATAAAGTTACATTTATATATATTAATATTGATTAACTAATATAGTCTAAGAAAAATAGAGAAATTATATAATAACTTATACTAAACGGCAGTCCACAGTAACATCACTTTTGAAATAAAATATTCCCTCAAGCACGCATCTCAAGGAAAAAAAATTCGTTATAGATTTTCAAAACGCACCCTGAACTTAAACCTATTTACGGCTTTTTTATATAACAAACTTTATTTATCAAATATGGATCACATATCTACCGATTCATTCGGGAAAAAAAATGTCATTGAAAACATCGTCGGATTGCGAACAAAACGAGCAATATTTCACCGCTTCTGACATGTGTACGATTTTATAAAAAATTTTGAAGTTTAATATATATATTTAAAAAACAGAATTTCCAAAACGCACCCTGAACTTTAACCTATTTACATTTTTCTTTCATATTTTTTAAAACTCAATTTCCAAGACGCACCCTCAACTTTCACCTACTTACGACTTTTCAATAAAACAAACTTTATTCGTCAATTACGGAGCGCATATCTATCGATTTATTCGGAAAAAAATCGCTGAAAAGATCGTCGAATTGCGAACAAAACGAGCCTTATATTGCAATGGTTCTGACATGCGTACGATTTTATAAAAATTGTTGAAGTTTAATATATATTTTAAAATATTTACGGAAATAGTTTTTAGGGTTATCGGTTCGTTGTAAGGTGAGTCCCAATCGCTGAAAAATAGTAATTGGCGTTATCGATCTGCTGCAAAAATAGTCCCACGCGCTCCCGGCAGCGCGTGAGTGACAAACCTCGTGATAATTTAAACTGCTGTTTAAAATTTGTTCCAATTTTTTAGTTTTAGATTCAACCAGGGGCATTTTGATAATTTAAACTATTATAACATTCATTTTTGTTACTATTTAGACAATTTATCTGGGACAACTTAAAACAGTAACATGAATAATTATCATGTTGCTTGACTTGCTTCCTGGTTTGGTAGTTACGCACTGTATTATCACCTTCACATCATTTGTTAAAGACAAACGAAGTTGCCTTGAATGTATATTCTATTTTTGTTCCTCCTGTATTTTTCTCTTTGCCTACTCATGTGAAAAAAAGTATTACGCAAGTAATATAAAAATTAAGCTCGACTCGAAATATACCTCTAACATTACACCATATACTAAAGACCATGAATAGATGTTTTGTGATGGATCGTTGTAATCTCAATCACGTGGCTAAAAACTAGATCTTGGGTTTAATCGGATGCATGCATGTCTGTTGTGTGAGGAAACAAACTGAGACATTCTATATCCATAGCGTGACCATGTTCATTGATTTGTATTCAATTGTGTTCAGCGGAAATGGTCTTTGCAGACCTAATTTATTATCAATTTACCGGTGCTTGGAAGTTGATCTCAAGTTACTGGTGCTTTTATGATCATGCTAAAGCTTTTGCAGACCTAATTTATTGGGGCGACATGAGAAACATAGATAATAAGATCAAGATGTGATTTGAAGTTGTTGTCCAAACAACAATTTGAGTTATATGGCGTCATAGCCATAGGAATAATATTTATTTTGATATGAAACTCCCGAGGAATGATACTTTTCAAGTAAATATGCGTGTTTTATCACGCTATTGGATTAATGGGTTAATTCGGTTCGGTTATATTAGGCTACCCACTATAATGACTACCAGCGACCTATATTTTTCCCTGTCATATCAGTTTTCTCTCTCCGACGACATATAAAAGACTTTTTACCACTATAAAGCGACCTTCATTAAATAATTAAATTTCATTAACCGTTGCAAATGAAATGCTCGACTACGAGTTGTAGGAGCGACTCACAAGGACCAAGAACCAAGGTTGACCGACTATACCACTATAGAGGCGACCGACTGGGACCGGGGTCGACCGAGTCGATCAACCTCACCATAGTGCATGGCCTTATGAATTGATGTGATCCGAGAGTGACTTGATTACACATTTAGTAGTGAGATGTTTGTACCCTTTTATCTGTCACGTTGCTAGTACTTATTTAATAAATGCATTTTAGAAAAAGGAATTGAAGAATCAAATTTTATAGAAAAGAAAAAGAAAAAGATTTTCTAAAGTTCATTTGAACATTAGGGGTAAAGTTCCCTCACATAGATAATACCGGGGTCTACTACGGGACCCGATTTTCTTTATCTTTGTGAGGGAACTTTACCTCCAAAGTTCAAATAAACTTTTCCTATCTATTTCTACATTTTGTTCCTATATAATTATCTATCTATCCATATAATTTAGACAAGTGAAAAAATTAATGAATCAAATAAAAAAAAATGTTTGGTGCATTACACATGTTTCATGATTATATGAGTAGGAAGATAAATAGTCACATTAAGTAGGAGGATATAACATTGCTCGTAAAAAAATAGTTGTTTTTAGCGAGAGCTTGAAGTATGAAATTATGTATCATGAACGAGAGAAATTCACCTTACTGGTTTGTTCGCTTTTTATAAACTTAAGCTTAAGTAACTTTTCAACACATACACTTACATAGGGGTGTTCATTGTTCGGTTAATACTCGAATAAATTAAAAAGCGAAATTGAAGCGAACTTATAACCGAACCGAGTTAAATATTCGGCTTTCAGTTTAGCTATGGTTTTGGCAAAATAAAAACCGAACTGAACCGAACCGAAAAGCGAATTCACATAAATATACATATATTTATATTAAAAACACCTTAAAACTCTTTCCTAATATAAATATAAGACTTTTTATGCTTGAAATTTTTATATGTTAAGAATCTATATAATTAAATGAATAAACAATTAAAAATATATAATTCAGGTTATTCAGTTCGGCTTAATTCAATTTGAATTTAGTTTGATTTGGTTTTCAGTTTTACATGAAAAAAATAACAGTTCTAATCGAATTGGATAAACCAAATAACCCGATAACCGAACCAATGAACACCCCAGCACTTACATACTGTCATGTAACTCATTGCATTGTTCACCACCAAACAATACTTATGCTATAAACTTTACAAAGTTTATAACATTTCATGAGAGATTATAATAAATCACTAACTTGTTTGTTTATATAAACTAACAAAGTTATAAATATGGACATTTTTCTTTGTTAATCATACCTATGAATTTAACATTTTGTTCACGAGTTTTTATTTGGAAAGTAAAGAAGAAAAATGTAGAAGAAACTGAAATTGATCGTGTTTTTAAGAGTTTTTTGAAGAGAGAAAAAAAAGTGAAGTAAATTATGCCAAAATTTTCCTTTCTAATTTTCTTTTCAAATTGAGATGATTTGAAAAGAACTTGAACTTTAGGCTTAATTTAATTTTCTATTCTTTTTATTCACTTCAATTTTTTTTAAAACTCGGAAACAAAAGTGTAAGAAATATGTAGAGGATCCATCAACTTTCTCCTTTTCAAATTCAACCATTTAAACTTCACTCTCTTATACTAGTAGTAATGCAACCATAAAAGCGATCAAATCAATCCCGTCACATTAACGTCAACTCAACATTCTCACTCATAGACCAAACACTCGTAATGGTGACCATACATGTGACCAAACATTTTTTTTAAATTAAAATTTCATTAATAACTAAAAAACATTTCATTAATAATTCAAATAAAATAAAAAACATTACAATAATTTAATGTGCATTTGCTCGATGCCATATGTATTCTACTAAATCGGCTTTAAGACTATGATGAGTTTCCTCGCTGTATATTTCTCTGACAACTTATAACCTATCTTGTTCCGATTGTACGGGATCATCTTCACGATGTTGTTCCTCTGGATAAAAGTCGGGAGAGATTACCTTTTTTTGTCTATTCAAATCTTATTATTTGATATGATGCAAGTGTACATCAAATTTGTAATTGTCTAAAGACTTCGCGACCGTGCAGGAGTTTGTATTATAGCCCTCTTTTTCTTTAGCAGGGCAAACGCTCATTCCACATCTCTTTCTTACTGCTTTACGCGCTTGATTATATCTTATTCCATTCGTATCATTCGAGTATGGTTGTGAAATAGACTTAACAAGAACAATCCATTCAGGATATATCCCGTCAGTAAGATAGTATCTCCATCTATAATTTACATCGTTAGCCACAAATGGAACCTCTGATGCTCACCTAACTTTGAGATCATTTAAAAGAGTCGATTGACGTATAACGTTGATGTCATTGTTCGACCCTGCAACACCAAAGAACGCATGCCAAATTCATAAATCTTGTGAGGCAACCGCTTCTAATAAAAAAATGCTTTTGACCCGGAATCACCCCTACAGAATTGACCGCGATGTGCAGTTAGGCACTGAGCCCACAACCATTTCGTACGATCAATGTTTCCTAACATACCAGGAAACCCATGTTTCTCCTCGTGAAAAGTAAAGAGTTTTTCGACATCGGTTTGTGTAGGCTTTCGCAAATTCTCTTAACCAAATAACTCCATAACCCTGTTACGTAAAGCAACGAGACAATCACGAGAAGTCTTATCACCAATTTGTAGATATTCGTATATAGCATCTGGAACGGCGTTGTATGCTAATTAACAAATTGCGGAGGTACACTTCACTAAAGAGGAAATGCTAAATTTTCGAATAGCATCATGAGTTTGTTGAAAATACGGGTACTTATTAGTCAATTCTCGAACATTGTCGGTGAATAGTGGTCGGCTCATTCGGAATCGCTTACGGAATAAATAGTCGTTGTAAGATGGTTGTTGAGCGAAGTAAGCCGCCACTAGACGATCATGATCACCATGATGATCTCTATCAATTGGGTTTCATAGGTTTTTTTGGATTGTAAAAGTGGAAGCTTGAAAAAGCAAAACGACGTCTTTAAAAAACTCAAAGACTAAACTATTAACTTTCGCTACGTCATCTCCATCATCAAAAAAATGATTGGAATTCATTTGTTTGATTTAAGAAAAAGTGTATATAAAAAGCAATGAGGTTGAAAGTGTGTACTAAAATAAAGAAATGATTGGGTTTTATAGAAAAAATGAGTTAAAAAAATGTTTTTCTTTTCTCTCTTTAGTAGCCGACAACTACTTTTTCTTCCTCATTTACTCGGTTTGTCAGAAGACCAAAACATTGAGATGGTTTTAAGGGGCGGATCACTCATAGGGGGGGGGGGCACATTCCATATGACTAAATCGACCAAACCATTATGTTGCATTACTACTAGTCTTATCTTTGTAAACTTTCTCTTTTAATGAAAAAATGAAGCATACCATGTCACTCTACATTCATGTCACAAACATCTATTGGTGATTATATGATTACAAATTCCACGTCTTATCTTACATGTATACATGGAAAGTTAAACTGAAAAAAGAAAGAATACGTGAAATAGTGAAAACATATATTGTTGTATTTGAGAACAAAAAGAACAAATTGATACATGGTGGGATCAGCCATTTAATTGGCTTACTATTGTACTTTAAGTTTCCAGCGTCTTGCTAGACTCTTTTTTATATATATTCCATCTTTGCCGTTCAAAAAAAAAATTGGCTTACTTTTGTATCTCAATCCTCCATCGTGTTTCACGAATCTTTTTTCTAGTCAGTCTCCGTCTCCAGTTACCATTTGGCTTCTTATAATATTAGTCCATAACCTAAACGTGGATATAAAGGTTGCATGTAATGGTGACTGCATGAGATTGTTGGCATTTTGTCATCTCGACGTTAATTCGGCTTTCTCTCAAAAACCAACAGGACCATTAATGATAACGAGTTGTCCTTTTCCTTTTTATTTTATTTTTTTTTGAACGGTGAATTTTATTAAAAGAAAACACTAGCAGAAGCTTTAGACATTACAAGGACACAAGGTGACGGATTTTTTAACCAATCCACCCAACTAAAAACGTACTTTCACATATATTAACGGACACAAAAGAAAAGACGACGAGACTAGATCATCAAAAATACTTCGCCCATGAAGAAAGGAACGACGCCAAACAAATCTTCTTTATTCCGGAAAGCCAATTGAACCACATAGACCATAAACACCCCTTCTAATAATCTTTTATGCTTAGAAGGCTAGCCGTAAATATAGTTATCCTAAGAAATCATCATCAAAAGAATCAAGCTCCATGTAACTCACATCCCACCAAATACAAATCCCTTCGAAATAGATCTAAAACACTACAAATTAAAGAAAACAAATGTTTCGAAGATTCAACACCCGTTCGAATAGAGAGGCTAGAATAGATGGGATATCTATTACCTCTACGTGAAATGTTCCACCGAGTCGAGTAAACCATTTTTATACGCCCTTCAAAGCGTTGTTTGAAATTGACTTTAATAGGGCACTTCTTTTAATCCATCATTGTTTTGGAAGAAATATCTGGTAATCTATTGTTTATCAATATACATTCGCGCTGATGGCAAATGAAAAATTCCCCCGACCCATTCTAATCCCACGACCACTCTATTCCATCTCGATGGACTTAACATCACTCCCCCCAAACTTGTCCGAAAGATGATCCACTGTTCGGATTCCAATTGCCACTACGAGGCATCCTACGCAAAGAGGAGATAAGAAGTTTGCTCCAAATTTGAAAGCTAACGAAATGTGTTTGTTTACCTCCATGCGCATAAATGGTGGAAAACCTCTTTCAATCGCAGCTCCCCCCTCCATCGATCCTTCAAAAAGAATGTATTCGACCCCATTCCCTATCTTCTTATGCTTCATACTTATAAGATCAATTCCATGAGAAGCTAACCTATCCAATCTTTAATTATATGCACCAAATCGACGTATTGTCCGACATTCCAGCTTACCAATCTACCATCTACTCCCATGTATTAGCATGATAGACCCTAACCCATAACGAGTCATCTTTGATTAGAAAAATCAGCCAAACCCATTTAAACATTAACGCTCTATTAAGCCCGCGGAATAATAAAACTAGTCACCAAGACCTCCTTTCTCCTTTGACGTCAAGACTTTATTTCCAACTAACCCTAATTGACCTTTTACTATCAAGATAATTTGCATTAAAAAGTGAAATTAGTCCATAACCTAAACGTGGATATAAAGGTTGCATGTAATGGTGACTGCATGAGATTGTTGGCATTTTGTCATCTCGACGTTAATTCGGCTTTCTCTCAAAAACCAACCGACCATAATGATAACCGCAGTCGTCCTTTTCTATTTTATTTTTTAACACTAAAACTAAAGTTTCATTAATAATTAAAACCATTACATTAATAGTTCAAATAAAATAAAAAATATTACACAAAAATTAGTGTTCATTTGTTCGATGTCAAATGTGTTCAAAATCAGCTCTAAGATTTAAATAAGTTTTTGCGTCTTCTATATCTCTAATAATTGATACCGTTTCTTCAGGCGTTTGTACGGAATCATTTTCACGATTTTGCTCATCCGGATAAAAGTCAGGAGAGATTGCCCTCTTTTTGTCTTTTATAATCATATTATGTAATTTGATACATGTGTACATCATATCCATAATTTTCTTAAGAGCCACCGGCCGTGTGAGAGTTTTTATTATAACCCACTTTTTCTTTAGGACGCCAAACGCTCATTCCACATCTTTCCTTGTTGCTTCATGCGCGTTCTTATAACTTATTCGCTTCGTAACATTCGAACATGACAGTGAAATAAACTTAACAAGAACAACTCATTCAGATATATCCCGACAGTAAGATAGTATCCCTATTTATAAGTCACGTCGTTAGCGACAAATGGAGCCTATAGTGCTTTCCCATCTTTGTGATCTTCAAAAATAGGCGATTGACGTATAACATTCACGTCGTTGTTCGCTCCGGAAACACCAAAGAACGCATGTCAAATCCGTAAGTCTTGTGAGGCAACCGCTTCCAATAAAATGAATGGATCTGACCCGTGATCACCCCTACAATATTGAGCACGATATACAGTTAGGAAATTAGCCCACAACCAATCCGTATAATTAATGCTTCTTAACATCCCAGAAAACACATGTTTCTCCTCGTGAAATAGAGTTTTTCGACATCGGTATTAGTAGGCCTTCACAAATACTCCTCTCTATATAAGTTCACAATACCCGCACAAAAACGTTGAGAGAATCACGGGAAGTTTTCTCAACCATTTGCATATTTTCGTCTAGAGCTTCAGGAACGATGTCGTATTCTAATTGCCGAATTGCAGAGATACAATTCATCAGCACGGTAATGCCAACTTTTCTCATACAATCAATACCTTGTTGAAAATACGGAGAATCGTCAGTTAATTCCCGAATAATGCGTGTGAATAATGTTCGGCTCATTGGGAACTGTTAACATAATAATTTTTCGTTGTACATTGAGTTTTCATCAAAGTAAGCTGCCAGTAGACGATCATGAGCACCATAACAATCTTTATCTATCGAGTTTCATGGGGTTTTGGGGATTGTAGTGGCAGAAGCATGATTAAGCATATCGATGTCTTTTAAAAGCTCTAGGGTTATGCTTTAACTTCGTCTTTTTCATCTGAATCAGTAATAAAATTTATCAGAATCAATTTGTTTGAGTTGAGAAAATTTAAGTGTGTATATAAATATTAGGGTTGAAAGCTAGGTTACACGGAAACGCCGACGGTATGCCGTATCACGTACCCGAAACGTCCCGGTGGGAAACGCCCGAAAACGCTTGGAAACGTCCCCTGGAAAGGAGGAAACGTTTCTTCAATTGGGGTACGTCAATCCGTATCCAGGAAACGTTTTGGGAAACATTTCTGGCCCAAAAAGTCACGTTTCTGATGTCTCGTTCCGACTTGAACTCGTGGAAAATAAAATGATTGGTTAGGGAAGAAGATGATAGGTTAGCCCAAAGAGTAGATTTGAGTTTTTTTTTGTTAAGAATGAAGGAAGAAGATGATAGGTTGGGGGAAAGAGAAGGATAAAATGAAAAAAATAATAGGAGTTGTGTAATTGTGTAGGATTACCCACATGGGTTAACAGTATTTCATTTGAGTTGTCGTTTTACTTTTTTCAAAAATTTCATTTTAGTTGTAAAAATTTTTTTTTTTTGCAAAATACACTTCACATTATTTTCATGTGTATATGGCTTAAAGATGTAAAAAACTCAAACGCACTCGTTTATTACATTACATATTAACATCATTTTAAGTGTTGTATTTTGAAATTGTAATTCAATGTTATATCTTACACCGTAACATTTTATTTATTGATGAAAAATTGGTGTGAAGATGAGCGGCATACTAAAATATTATAAAAGACATAGACGTTTTCCCGTTGTACCCGT
Organism: Tanacetum coccineum; assembly: GCA_026074375.1. Classification (NCBI taxonomy): domain Eukaryota; kingdom Viridiplantae; phylum Streptophyta; class Magnoliopsida; order Asterales; family Asteraceae; genus Tanacetum; species Tanacetum coccineum. The sequence goes on from BQNB010117592.1 coordinate 13,060, forward strand.
TTTTTACTTTTTAGGATGTTGCCGTTTCCTGGTACCCGTACCCGTCCCTGTTTCCGTCCCCGTGAAACGTAGGTTGAAAGTGTGTATAAAAATAAGTCCCGTGAAACGGTAGGTTAAAGTGTGTTGATAAAAAAAGAGTAATGGGGTATTTTATAGTGTAAGTGTTTATTGTTAAATTACTTTCTAATAAGATTGACAGACAACTGTCAGATGAGAAAATTGAGCCGATGGGTTGTTTTTTGTGCCATAAATCTTAGGTTAACGTACATTATGACTCATGTTGGGGAACTACATGACCATGTTGGGGGTCTTTTCCATAGGGGAAGCGTTCGATGGATGGGTCATAAGAGGGGACACGTCTGACTAAGCGACCGATCAAATGGTCGATCACTCATTACGCCCAATGTAAGTGAATATAATTGTCAATTGTAGTGTCTCAATCTTTCGCAAAAGTTTTCTTTCAAATGTTTAATGCCTTTACTTTTATCCAGAAAGTTACATATCTAGCATAATTGTGCAAGATCCTATTAGATATGGAGAAACATCTTTTCTAAATTTCTAGAGTCCACACTTTGATAACTGTGTTACAAAAGACGAAACTTTCAGAGCATGTTATAAAAAAAACACAACGCGCGAAATAAAAATAGCCAAAAAACAGACAGAGTGCATGCAGGGTTTGGCTCGCCTAAGTTGTTTGCTCCACATGTGCCCTATTTTGTTATGGAGATTCAGTCAAGAGCTGACATATGGAAGAGTGCGCGCATACAGCTTTCTCGCTTCACTCCTTTGCACGTTCCAACATTGTTTTTTTGTATCTGGGATTGACTAAGAGGGTGACATTGTCGTTGGGTGCGAGCAAACAACTTGCGAGATCCTTTCTTGCGCACACATCATCATCTATATCATTTCGAGCGCCTAAGAGGTCTTTATCAATTTCTTTAACGCGTGCACTCATCTTGTGAGTCTCTTGGACAAATGCTGGTACATCACCATGGGCGGAGCCAGGATTTTCAGTTAGGGGAGGCTGATCGTGTTTAATGCAGAAAGTCATAATGATAAGGGGGGCTCAATGTAAAAAACTAATAGAAAAGTGGCTTGTAATATAGATAATTAATGAATAAATAGGCTCATTAGGGGTGGCTCAGCACCCACTAGTCCCCCTACTAGTTCCGCCCCTGTACATCACTGAATGCTTGTATTATAGACATAACATTCATTTTAATATTCTATGTTTCAAAAAGACCAACGAACTTATAAAAAGATATTTACTGTCCAATAAAAAAGAATAATGAAAATTACTCATATGTCTGAATGGTTGCCTCCAACTCCCGCATCTCACGCATTATGGCATCAAATTTACAATTAACAACACGGGACGCGGATGCCTTTAGTGGTGCTTTAGTTGTACGATTCTTATTAGTGACAGGTTTAGGAATAGCAATTGGTCACGGGTCATTAAAATAACGTATGCTTTGTATCCAAAAATACTTTGTTTGACCAAATAAAAGCTCCTATTGTTGGAACTATGAATTAAAAAAATTATTAGTAAACACCTATGCAACAAAATAATTGAAAACAATAATAATAATTCGATTCAACATATGTCATAAACAAAATTTCCAAACAAAATTTGATAATGACGTCTCTCAAACTTCTTTTCCACAACCCAACCAATGCCTCTAGGGACAGTTTCTTGCCCCTTGGTCCGCCACTCACTAGTTGGGTAAAGTCTCTTGTATCCACGTCTCAAAACATATACAACAATATTAAAAGTAGGTTATCAATTCAAAATGGATTTTTTTAATATGTGACATTCACACATGATAAAGAGGGTCCTACAGTTTATGTGTCACAACCTCAATAGTCAGTTAGTAATTGTGAGGTCAAATGTTGATGATTAATAATGATTACTGACCATCCCAGATTGTGACACATAAACTTTGTACTCTCCTTATCATGTGCCTTTAGACACACGTTAGAAAAACATTCAAAATATATTAGTTATTATAAAACATACCTTAAAATCAAAAAAAAAAACCATGAATAAGGTTATCTTTTTTTTCTTCTCAGGGACTTTGCCTTAATTTTAATAATCACTTTATATTTATAAAAAGCCAGCAAGTTTCATTGAATGCTGCAATGAATGCACGGGTTGACCCGTCGAAAACTCGGCTTGATCCGCCGGAAAACCCGCCGAAACCCGCGAACCCGATGGTCGACCCGATCCGGGTCCGACCCGTTTTTTTTTAAATCCTCCCAGTTGGACACGTAAGGGATACGTGTTCCACCAACATAACTTCATCAGCTTCACTTTTTTTATGGCTCTTCTTTTTCCACAAAACAAAACAGACACACACACACAGAGTTACGGTTATAATCAGATATATCTTAAATCTCTTCTACTGTTTCTTAAATTCATAAGATTTTGATAATCTTTCCCAGCCCGTGTGAATGATTCTAATCCCTATCTAAATCAATATGTGTATAAATTATTATTATTTTGTTCTATTATTAAAATAGGGTTTTGCCTGAATAAGATGGGGATTAAAATTTAGGTTTTGATTGTTTTAAAGGTTCAAAATGAGATTTCGTGTAATTTATATCATTTAATTGTGCCTTGGAATACATATACCATGAAAATTTTGGATTGTAATTTTGTTTTAGGATTTTAGCTTTTGTTTTTTTATAATAGATTTCTTTTGAGGGTTTCAGTTTTACATTTAACTGTGATTTTTCTCTTTTGTTACAGGAAAGATGAGGAGCTTGATAGGCTTTGTTTTTTAATTTAAAGCGAAAGTTGATGAGGATATGGGATCAGTTCAAGGTTTTTTTTTGTTTGTAAATTGATATTATTGTGTGTTTTGTATTATCTTTAGTCTTGATTTATGAATTGTGTATTTTTTGTAGTGCAGGGTAGGGAAGATGATGGGTCCATGAAGAGCCGATGTTGGAATGAAGAATGCTCTTCTTGCATAAAATGAGGTAGGTCATAATAACGGCGAATTTGGTTATTATAGTCTACACTTTTAGTTAGAGTTTGAAGTATTTTGGTTTGCATTTGAATCTTATAGTTTGTTTACGTTTTGCAAATTTAGGGTGATGTAGGTAGTCCACATTTATTTTTGGCTTACGAATGAAATGGCTCAAACCAGTTTTCCAATCAACACAGTCGCCACAATTAATTCAAGTACTAGATTTTACAATTTTAATTTGTATAGCAATATGCAATTACATATTCTTCTATGCAAATGCAATAGCTTTGGTAGTAATTTACTCGGCCCTTAGAAGCTCTGAACCAATGCAATAGCTTTGGTAGTAATTTACTCGGCCCTTAGAAGCTCTGAACCAATGAGTGATAGAGCAATGTTCCCGTTCGTTGCATATTCATGGCGTTTCCTTCGAAACAATGCAATCAATAATCTTATTTCACTTCTTTTTTCAAGGTCTGTGAATAGGTGGGGGTTTATACCAGGTTTGGATGGATGTTTTTTAGGTTTTGGAGTCTGGACATTGATGAATGAGTAGTTGATAAATGAATAATTAGTTTAGGATTGATTTTGGTTAGATTGTTGTTTCAATATGGTATATGCTCGAGGTTCATGATACCGATGCTTAATGTATGTGGCGGGTGCAACCTTCATAATTTTCCTTGACACGTCGCCTACTACTTTGATCACCTTGTTGATTGCCCTTTTCACGCTGTCCTTGCAACAATACTAGCCCGTGTGGTTTTTTTAATATGTTCATGTTTTGTATCTGACATTTTATCTTTGAATATTATAGTAACCTTTTTATCGTGTCTTGCAGAACGACGTGTTTTAGTCTTGAAGAATATCACACTGCCAAAACAGCGTTTGAAGCTGGTTGTAAATTAGCTCCGGACGATGCAAGATTCACCTATTGGATCACAAAATGTAAAAAGTGTATTGTATGTAAGTAAATAGTAAAACACACAGACGTGCTAATAATGTTGAAATATGATTGTTAGTTTTGTGAGAGCTAAGGCGAAAGGTCTTTGTGGTTTTTTACTTAAGTTTGTTCATTTTCAGTTTTGGCATCCAAAACTCATTTTAATGTTGCAATATGCAGGTTTGTTTGGAACCGTTTTTTAGATGTGTCGAATTAAATAGGCATTTGATACAACATTAATTTAGAAAAAAAATAGCTTAAAACATAGCAACTTCAATATTGAAAAAATAGGAAAAAATGCCTATTCGAAAATTTTATAAACATGGACTAGACACACCGACAACCATTTAAGCAATATGTAGGTCTGCGATTATATGAATGGTTAGGCTGCAACCGTAGAATTACTATGCACGTTGTTCAAATAAGTGGTGGGGGGGGGGGGGTTTCGAAGCCTTTTGGCGTTATGTCTATTCTCGTTTATTTCCTTCTGCTGCACCCTCCGTAGATGGTTTCTTGCTATCGTGCCTAAAGCTAAATAGGTTATAACAATATATTGACTGAGCAATCCCAAACACCTCTTATCTGCGCGCTCATTTTTTTTGTCTGCGTGGAAGATTATGTCGTAGCAAGCCCTATGATCCAGCAACTGATACCATTACATGAACAAGATCTGAAGTTTTATATGAACTTTATTATTTACTTACGAGTTTGTTTCACGTTTTCTCTATCTATGAACCTAAAGTAGGGCCGTTGGTAGGAGGAGATACAAAGTCCCTACAATAAATGCTTACTGAGATACCAATGTGGTTAGAGGAGATACAAAATCCCTCGACTTCTGTTCTGAATTTAGAGACAAACAGTAAGCCAAGCATGAGCTTCATTGTACATTCGCAGCCTAAACTTGAGCATCAAACAAGGTAAGCACTTGAGTCTTACTTATAATTAACTTTTAAAAATAAACGTCACCTTAGTTTCGTTAGGAAACTTGGTATGTGCTTAATTACACATACCTCTTACCTTTAAAAACGAGCTAAAATAACCAAAAACGGACTTAAAATGCCAAATATATGCTTGTTTTGCTAATTGTATTATGCAGGAACAGATAACCAAGAAAAGGACGAAAAACAAAGCCAAAACGACAAAACTGGACTCGGAATGGAAAAGACTGTGAAAGACAAAGCCAAATCAAAGCCGGAAAGTCAATCAAGTCAAAAAGTCAACAGAAAAGTCAACTGGTCAAAGACAAAGTCAACCCAAGTCAACTCCGAGGCCAAAGTCAAGAAAATATAAGTTTAGGGACTGAAATTGTCAATCCCTAAACTTATTTATAAAGAAGAAAAGAGGAAAAGAGAAGAGAAGGGCCATTTTGCAATTCTCTCAAAGAAACAAATAGGGGGGCAGTCCTGCCAACACCTTAATACTTGTACACCCCAAGGACGAACCATGCAATAAGCCATATAACTTTTGGGGACTATTCTTGCCAAGTCCTCAAAAGTTACAAACACCAAGGACCATGGGTGTAATGAGACCCTTAACCATGAGGGACCAAATTTGCCCAACTCCCAAACTTATCCCCTGTCATCCCCAACCCCCGTACAACCCTTTTTCCCGCCATTTTTAAAACACAAAAACCCAAGTCACGGGTTTACAAAACTTCTTTTACCCTGCAACCCTTCAACCCCATGAACAAACTTATCCCCCCTCCTCCACTTAAACCCTAATCCCAATTAACAATCCCACAAATCCCCAAGGCTTGATCGACGGTCAAAATTCGTTTTTGGTTTTGCTCTCACTAAACTAACACAACAAACACAAGCCTCAGCCTATAAAAGAAAGAGAAGACAGAAGTTTAAAGAAGTAGTTAGTTGTTGATTTTTGTTTTAAATTTTCAGTTTTATAATTTTCTTCAATATTAAGCAATTTTCTTTCGAGTCTTTTAAATAGCTTTAAAGCTCTTGTACTCTTCTTTTCTAATCTTGTACTTAATCATTTTAGCAATATCAATTCAGTTTACAAGTGTACTTTTCATTTGATTTCAATTTGAAGTCGTTTTCAATCAATAAGCTCTTAATAAGCTCAATTGAGCTTATTACTGTTCACAAGTTAGTTGTTTTTGTTTTAATTTTCAGTTTTGTAATTTCTTCAATTTTAAGCATTTTTCTTTCAAGTTTTTTAGAAAGCAGCTTTAAGCACTTGTACTCTTATTCTCTAAGTTTGTACTTCTTAAATTTGAGTAATCACATTCAGTTTCCAAGTTTAATTGTCCTTTGATTTCAATTTTAAGCCATTTTCACTCATTAAGCTCTCAATAAGCTCTTTAGAGCTTATTCTTGTTCATAAGCTCAAATTCAGTCAAATTGTGTTTTTAAGCAATGCATTTACTCTTTTAGTTCAATACTAAGTCAAAGCATGATCACTTGAGGCAATTGAGTTCAATTTGGAAGCAACAAGGTTTAATAAGCTGTTAAGAGCTTATTGAGCTTGAATGCTCAAGGTTTAGAGGCTAGGAGCCATTAGGTGTTTGTTTTTGAGCCACTCACTCTACAAGAGTGGCTAAGTGCTGAGACTACAAAAAAAACTCAGGTTTCATTTTCTCAATTTCAATATAGCATTTACACAGTTTATTCAATTAGCTTATTTCAATATTTTTGCTTTTCCTTGTGATGAATCCTGTTCAAATAGCTTAGATAGTTTAGAGTTTTTTAAATGCCTTAAGCTGTTCTAGTTTAAATCAATTAGGTTGTCATTTCTTTAGTCCTGTCAAAATATTTTAGATAAGCTAGCTGAGAAAGTGTTCATTTCCTATTAATAAGCTAGGTATTTTGGAGTTTAAATAGTTTAGATAGTTTAGTTATAGTGAGAGTAGATATAAAGATTTAGCTGATTTAGTGTTAAAATAGATTTTAAGCATACTTTAGTTTTGACAGCACTAGTAAAGTAGTGTTTGGAACAAGTCAACTTTGACTCCTAAAGTCAAAGTGCACCTGTCAATTTTCTTCATTCAGTGGTGTTAAGAAGTTTTAACAAGTTTTAAACAAGTTTGGAAAGTTAGTTTGAAGATTGTCTAAGATTTTAAGTTCAAAAAGTCAAGTCCTGCACCAGGACAGTTTTAGTGTAATTAGTTTTATTGTTAAGAGTTTTAAAAGCATTCTTTAGTTCAAATTTGTTTAATTCATGTTTAGTTAAACTTAGGTAGTAGGTTTAAAGAGTTTTCATCTCAAAACTAAGCCTGCACTAAAGTTTTTTTTGGTCAAACATATCAGCAGCTTCAGTTTCTGCTGTTGTTGTTAATAAATTTTCTAGTTGATTTTAAGTAATCATTCTTAGAAGTCAGAGTTTGGTATTAAGCAAATTTTTAGTAGTCCATAAGTTTTACAAAATTCATTACTTAAATTTCATTTTTAAGCTCTTTAGTACATCTTATTTTAGCCTGCAAAAGTAGTGTAGCAGCATTTAGACTCCTAGCTTATTTTCTATTTTGATTTTCATTTTTAGTTGTAATTTTGAAAAACCTTTTATCTAGGTTAGTTTAATGTTCCTAGCATAGCTTATCTCCAAATTTTCAGCCTTTAAGGATTAGTAATAAGCTGTTTAGCTTATTAAGAATAGCTTATTTCAGTTTTAAGCTAAGACCTTACAACTTTTAAGGTCATTTTTCTTGTTAATTTTGTTAACACTTAGATAATTTTTGTTTAGATATCTTGAGTACACATCTTGATCTACAATTAGCATCTTTTGTTTTTCATTTTCATCAAGTATTAAGCTAGAAATAAGCCAAAATCCAAAAAGCTCATTCAAGCCTTAGTTTCTGTGACAGAATCTAGAGAGCTTATTTTCTAGCTTATTCTGTTGTCAAAAGTTCAAGTTGCCTTTGTTAATATTGTAGAGTATAAGCTGTTCTTTAACTTTTTAGTTTTAAGTTTTTGCTAAAACTCATTTTTTTAATAAGCTAAAAATAAGCTATGTCGCGAGGTCTGTTTGGTACTTTCTCCAAAGTTCAAGGTCACCCGTTTTAACTATAGTGTAACTTTCCTAAAGTTTGCCCGCCTACCCTTTAGTTTCATTTTGTACATTTCCTACCCTGGACTTTACCAAAAAAAAAAAGAGAAGGGAAGACAAGGGACCGGGTGAGCAAGACTCGAACCCGGGATCCCTCGATACATCCCCTCCCTTTCAA